>NW_021026826.1:37131-55392 GCF_004153795.1 Camellia sinensis | reverse complement strand
AGCTTGGCCAAAAGGTTCAAGCTTCTAGAAGGTTAAGGGGTTCAAAGGCTCACAAGGTGCAAAACAAACACACATGCACGTGGGGGATCGATTCTGTGCATTCCAGCTGGCACAGCTGGAATCCACTCAATCTGCAGAATGCTCCGGAAGGTCGTCGGCTAGCAAAAATTGCCGGTCAGCACAATAAAGTGCCGGTCGGCACAATAAATGGCCGGTCGGCACAATAAATTGCCGGTCGGCACAAATAGAGTGCCGATGGGTGGCCGGTGAGGTCACAAAAGTGCCGGTGGATGTCCAGATTGAAGCCCTGGAAGTTAGCTTTCCAATGGCGCAAACCGTGCATTAAAATTCCTCCTGTGGAAAAAGTTATGCCCTTTTCCGTGAAGCCGCGCAGATTCGATCCAACCGGGATGATGCCCGACTTCAACTGATCATATCTCCCCCACCCGGACTTGGCTCTAGGAGATTCTTGAGTGAAAAATGAAGCCCCGGAAGTAAGCTTTCCGACGGTGGTGCCCCATAGCTAAACTCCAAGTGTACAGATAGATAAGCCCGATTCAGTGAGGGCTGCTCGACTCGCTTCTACCCGGATTCATGCCGAACTTTTCCCAAACTAGTTTTCTCCTCTGCTTTCCTCTCTTCTTCAACTCCAAACCCCTAAACAAAGTGTTTTGAAGGATTTGCCTCTCTCCTTGTCGAAGAAACTGAACATTTGCCCTGCACACCTTTCTCCACCAAGTAAAACATCAGTAACGCCCAAGTCTTAAGGGCGGTCAAAAATGGGGTGTCTACAGTCCTGAACTGTAGTGAGCCCAATATGAACAGAACGGGACTCACCCTCCCGGGGCGTTCGGGGACGTCTACAGCGTGTTTGTGTGGATTTCACGAACTTAAACAAAGCTTGTCCCAAGGATTGCTTTCCCCTCCCTAGAATAGACCAACTTATAGATGCAATGGCACATCATCAATGTATGAGCTTCCTAGATGCCTACAGAGGCTACCATCAAATTGCCATGCATCTGGAGGACCAAGAAAAAACTGCATTCGTCACCCTGAGAGGAACCTATTGCTATAAGGTTATGCCTTTTGGGCTAAAAAATGCAGGGGTAAGCTACCAAAGACTAGTGACTGCCATGTTCAAGGAGCAACTCGGCTGTACCATGGAAGTATACATCGACGATTTGGTGGTCAACTCCAAAGAAGAGCAAACTCATCTAGCCGATCTAGAAGAGACATTTGGCATTCTTTGCAAATACAAAATGAACCTGAATGCTTCCAAATGTGCATTTGGCATCAGATCTGGAAATTTCCTAGCTATATTGTTAACCACCGCGGAATCGAAGCCAATAAAAATTTCCTGGCTATATTGTTCCCCACTTTTTCAGATCTGCACGAGATGGAGGTACAGATTGAAGATGCAATAAAACAGGGTCTGATCGACCAAGATAGGGAGCAACCGAGGAGGACTTTCAACCGTAACAACAATGCAGGCCCGAGTGGCGCTACAACTGCAAGAGCTTCAGAGGTGAGCATGGTCACCACCATTCCCCCTCCCCTTCCAAGACCCATGGCAGCCACGCCCTTCTCCGGTGCATCCGGAAGTAACACCCAAACCACCAAATACCAACCCAGAGGCCAAAGAACCTTCACACCCTTATACATGCCCCTGTCCAAAGCTCTAGGGGTATTAATCAGGAAAAAGCATTTGAAACCCCTGGAGCTGAGGCCACTACCAAATCCACTCCCTCCCTCTCATGACCCAACAAAATACTGCGCGTATCACCAACAACACGGTCACGACACCGACCGTTGTTTCAGATTGCGTCACGAGATCCAGGATCTTATTGACAAGCAGGTGATTGCGCCTCCCGACAAACCCAATGTCACAACCAATCCTCTCCCACCGCATAACCAAGCTCCCCTTCCCAATAGAATCAATTTCATCCAAACTGGGGTCGCATCTTATGATCCTAGTATCTATACCACCCCATCCCAGCTACCCAAGCCGGAGGTGCTCCTTCCTGACTGCACCGACCCTTTGTGCATGTTGGACATCTCCACAACCCAACCAGAACCAACGGTGGTGACCATCGAAGATGGGGCAGGGTAGAATTCAGAAAAGAATGGAATTGTTGAGTCTGGGATTGAACAGTCTGAGAGTTTTGCTGGGGAAGCCTACGATCCAAGTGTGTACATCTTGTCAACAGGCCAGATTGGGCTGGGTATAGAATTGCCAGAGAAGGAAGAGCTGTGTGTGATCCAGGAGGACGGATTTGAGCAAGGGGCAAATGATTTGACGGCTGTGGAGGAGGACTTTGCCAACCTACAGTTTTTCGATGACCAAGAATCAGGGGGCGCGGCAGTCAACTGGTTTGATTTTGAGGAATCGGCAGAGGCCACTGGATGGCTGGATGATCAGCCAGATGTGGTGGAAGAGTCCCAACCAGAATAGGGCCCAGCAGGGGCGAGAGTATCAACTGTGGCTGGAAGGGCCGGAAGTCAGATTACATTGCCGGAGAGCGCCGGTACGAAGAATTTCGCTCAGAACAAGAGCATTGTGAATGTAGGGGAAGCTGAACAACAAACTACACAGACACAGGCGGAACAAGAAAAGTTTTGGGATTCCGAGAGAATCAGGAAGGCAAAAGCCCATGAAGGGGCCGAGGGTGCTGTGGTCACAAAAATAGAAGATGCTGCGGGCATGCGGGCTGAAGGTATTGCGAGTACAATCATACCGGGGCCAGACAAGTGTCTGTTGGCCGCCGACAGAATGTGGTAGGAAGACGATGATTTATGTTTTGCCCACATAGATGAGGATTGGGGAAGTAACCAGCCAGATGACACCTGGTATGTCGGAGAGGTCGATCATATGACAAGAAGCAGGCGGTATTTCAAGCCCCCGCACTTGGACCAGCCGGAGGCATCTGGGAAGGATAAAGAAGCTAAGAAACAGAAGGAGAAACAACTTGAAGAGGAGGCTGTACTCAAACAGTTAAAGAAGATACAAGCAGACATCTCCATCCGGGGACTGCTTATGGCTTCACGAGTGCACAGACAGGCTGTCCTTTCAGCCATGGACAAAGCCAAGCTTTCTATAGACACCACGCCAAAGCAGCTGGTTGGATTGGTTTTTTCGGGAGGAGGTTCCCCGATGTTGACCTTTTCAGGTAAAGAACTGCCGCCTGAGGGCACAAATCATAACAAACCCCTTTACATCTCCGTGGAATGCAGAGGCAAGTGGGTGCCAGTGGTTCTCATCGACACGGGATCCGCCATTAATGTATGCCCGTCAAGGACGGCATATGCGATCGGGTTGAAGCCCGCGGACTTCGTGCCGACTACTCAAGTGATTAGAGCCTATGATAACACTAGCAGGGAGGTAATGGGGACTGTCAAAATTCAGACTCAGGTTGGTCCAGGACAACACAACATTGAATTGCATGTCTTGGACGTTCTCGCAACCTTTAACCTACTTTTGGGGCGACCGTGGTTGCACCAGGTCAAGGCAGTCTCTTCCACTTTGCATCAAATGCTGAAGTACCCTCACGGGAAAGGGTTAGCTATTGTTTTTGGGAATTCATCAATTCATCCACCGCCAGAAGTGTCTACACCAGTCTTGGAAATCAAGCACGGCATGGAAGATGTGTTCTTATCAGGGGTTACTCTAGCTGAGGCCCGGGTTGTGCAGAATATCATGGCTATTAATGAGGGAGTATATGTCAGTGCTCAATCTGTATACCTCATGAACAAGCTACAACACATCCCCGGGATGGGATTAGGAAGGAGCGGCCGGAAGGGAGTCGCAGCATTGGCCGAAGTGCCACACAACCCTCATACCTTTGGCTTGGGATATCTGCCCACCAAAGACGACTGGGTAAGGAAGGGAAAGGAAATGGCTGGGAGGGCCAAAGTAAAGAAGGCAGGGAAGCCTTTCGAGCTGATGCATAGGCCCATTCAGGGTACCCTAAACGGACGCTTCGTCCGGGAGGGGAAGATTTTCCATTTTGCGGCTTCCCAGAGCCGTGGCTGAACGCGGAGAGGAAGCGCGTGCCGAGGTTTGAGATTTTCTTTGACCTGCAATTATCCGGGGATGACGTTGCCAAAGAGCAGACAGAGCCATCAGCTGAGGTTGAGCAGTATAAGAAAGTGCAGTCTGAGGACGCTGAACTTAAAATGGGGGTAGCACTGGCATGTCTACTTTCAGATCCTCCGATCGACCAGGAGTGCTTTGGGGATAACTTCTCGGTATGCGTGATCGGGAATGGAACGGCTGCGGGCCCGCCAGCAACTATTTTGGATGCATCTATCGCACCCTCTCTCATTTGGCAGTATGAAGTGGGATTTTTGTTCAGCAGTACCGAGTCAGGTAGTGAGCCGGAATCTGATTCCACCGAGTCTTGTGAGTCGGAATCAGGTTCCAGCTCGACTGAGTTTGAGTCTAGTAATCCTGGGGATGATAACCCGGATGCCACAGTCTTGTCCAGGTCGTCTTCTTCTTTCTCTTTTGAGTCTGTTGTAACCGAGGAATCGGACGATTTGGATGTGCTTAATGAGAATCAAATAGCTGTGGTTTCTGAGTACTTTTCTGTGCCCTTGATTTATTGCATTAACTCAGACTTTCAAAATTTTGATGAAAACGACGAGGACGAAGTTCCTCCGATTTTGCAACGTTTAATTGAACAAGAGCAGGAAAGATTTGTTAAACCCCTGGTTGATGAAATCACTACAGTGAATATTGGTACTGAGGAGGACCCGCGACTGGTCTAGATCGGGTCCACGTTGTCTTCAGAGGAACGTGAGCGCTTAGTCGCTTTATTAAAATATTTCAAAGATATATTCGCGTGGTCCTACGAAGACATGCTTGGAATCGATCCTGAGATTGTACAGCACCGGATCCCTCTTAACCCCGAGGCCCGACCCGTCAAGCAGAAACTCAGGAGGATCCGCCCCGACTGGGCTCTCAAGATTAAGGAAGAGGTCACCAAGCAAATCGACGCAGGCTTCCTGCTGGTATCCAAATACCCGACTTGGTTGGCCAACATCGTCCCAGTGCCGAAGAAGGATGGCAGGATCCGAGTGTGCGTGGATTTCAGGGATTTGAACAGAGCTAGTCCGAAGGACGACTTTCCCTTGCCGCATATTGATGAGTTAGTGGACTTCACAGCGGGGCATGCTTTGCTCTCGTTCATGGACGGTTTCTCAGGTTACAATCAGATAGTGATGGCACCAGAAGATAGAGAAAAGACTGCTTTCACCACCCCATGGGGGACTTACTGCTACAGAGTGATGCCATTTGGGTTGAAGAATGCTGGAGCTACATATCAACGGGCCGCGACTACGATATTGCATGATACGATCCACGAAGAGGTTGAGGTGTATGTGGATGACATGATTGTCAAGTCCAAAGAAAGGGACGGCCACTACACCGCCTTGCAAAAGTTCTTTCAAAGGATCAGAGAATTTCGGTTGCGGCTAAATCCTCAGAAGTGTACGTTCGGTGTTACAGCAGGAAAAATGCTGGGATTTCTGATTACACAAAGGGGCATCGAGGTTGACCCTTCAAAGAGCAAGGCCATCTTAGAAATGCCACCACCAAGGACTGAAAAGGAGGTGCGAGGCTTCTGGGTAAAGTGCAATTCATAAGACGATTTATCTCAAAATTAACCTTGACTTGTGAACCACTTTTTGGTCTCCTGAAGAAAGGCAAGAAATTCTAATGGGACGGCCGGTGCCAAGCTGCTTTCGAACAGATCATGGAGTATTTACAGAACCCGCTCGTGTTGTCACCGCCAGAGCCGGGAAAACCGCTGATATTATACCTTTCAGTAACCGAGACCACAATAGGCTGTATGCTCGCGCAAGAGTCAGAGGACAAGGTGGAGAGAGCCATCTACTATCTGAGCAAGAAGATGCTAGAGTATGAGACTCGCTATACGCCATTGGAGAAGGCTTGCTTAGCTTTGGTATGGGCTACCAGGAAGCTGCGGCACTACCTGTTAGCTCACTCCGTAATGTTGGTTTCACGACTCGATCCCATCAAATATCTTTTCGAGAAACCGGCACTTACAGGTAGGCTAGCTCGTTGGTTGTTGTTGCTCTCCGAATTTGACCTGAAATACGTGACACGCAAGTCAGTCAAGGGAAGAGCAGTGGCAGAGTTCTTAGCTGATCATCCAGTGGAAGGGGGTGAAGCAGTTGAATACTTATTCCCAGATGAAACCATTTTGCACATCGACGACGAGTATTGGATGATGTACTTTGACGGAGCGTCAAATCAGTACGGGTATGGGATAGGAGTGTTGCTGATAGCACCTGATAATTCCCGTATCCCTCTAGCCTTCAAACTCTGGTTCAAAGTCTCAAACAACGAAGCAGAATATGAGGCATGCATTGCCGGTCTAGAAGCAGCCCTGGAACTAGGAGCAAGACGGTTGGACATCATCAGGGATTCAAACCTTGTTGTGTCTCAAGCAAAAGGAGACTGGAAAGTCAAAGAAGAAAAGATGATGATGTATCACCAGACCTTGGACTTGTTAATTCCTCGGTTTGAAAAGCTAAACTTTGCTCATCTTCCAAGAGAGAACAACAGGTTCACAGATTCTTTAGCAACTCTATCTTCCATGATAGACATCCCGTTTGGAGTCTGGATGCGTCCAGTCATCGTTGACCATAAATTTGCGCCAGCCTATGAGTCGATCGCTGCTATAAACGAGGTTCAGGACGAAAACCCCTGGTATTATGAAATTTGGAATTTCTTGGAAAAGGAAGCATACCCGCCAGGGGTAAATGCCAAGGATAAAAGGGCAATCAGAAGAATGGCCGTTCAGTTCATCATCTGTGGAGGTAAGCTGTATAAGAGACGTCATCTGGGAATGCATAAGCTGTGTGTTGAAGCCGAGGAATCGAAGCGCCTGATGGAGGCCATCCATGGAGGAGAATGCGGTGCGCATATGAATGGAGTAATTCTAGCACGGAAGATCCTCAGACAGGGTTACTACTGGTCCACCACGGAAGAGAATTGTATCGGTTTTGTTCGGCGATGCCACAAGTGTCAGATTCATGCAAACCGCATGAACATCCCGCCGTCAAAGCTATACAACATGACTTCGCCATGGTCATTTTCAGTTTGGGAATCGATGTGATCGGGGCTGTCGCTCCGAAGGGGTCGAATGGGCATGAGTTCATCCTGGTCGCGATAGATTATTTCACAAAGTGGGTTGAGGCCCAGTCTTATGCGGTGTTGAAACCGTCGCACGTTGCAAAATTTATCAGAAACAACATCATCTGTCGCTATGGGGTCCCAAACGAGGTCATTTCAGATAATGGTTCCCACTTTAAGAAGGAAGTGATTGACTTGTTGGGGAAATACAACGTGGCTTTTCATAAGTCATCCACATACCGGCCGCAAACCAACGGAGCGGTCGAGGCCGCCAACAAGAATATCAAACACATACTGCAGAAGATGGTGGAAAGCTACCAGGATTGGCCAGATAAGCTGCCATTTACTCTGTGGGGCTACAGGACTTCAATTAGAACTTCTACCGGAGCAACTCCGCATTCATTGGTTTATGGGATGGAGGCTGTTCTGCCTATCGAGATTAAAGTTCCGTCATTACAAGTATTGGCTGAGTGTCAAATAGCCGAAGCAGGTTGGCAGCAGAGCAGGTTTGAGGAACTCATGCTCTTTGATGAGAGAAGACTGAAAGCACTGTACCATGTTCAAGGCTATCAGCGCAGAATTGCCCGGGCTTTCAACAAGAAAGTTAAGTCCAGGAATCTATAGGAAGGAGATTTGGTGCTCAAGGACAACCGAGCTCCCATCCATGACCCAAGGGGCAAGTTCAGACCCAATTGGACTGGTCCCTACATCATTAAAGCTATCTGGTCAGGAGGAGCTGTGGTTTTGATGGACCTAGATGGCCTAGAATTTTCACAACCGATCAACATGGACAAGTTGAAGAAATATTACCCCTGAGAGGCTCGCTAGGCCGAAAACCCGAAAGGGTGACCTAGGCAAAAGTTAGAGCATTGAAAAAATTGGAAAACATAAAAACTGAGCTCGCAAGGTTGAAAACCCGCAAAGGGCGGCCATGGCAAAAGTTAGAGCGTAAAAGGAGAATGAAAATACTCGAGTGAACCTCAGCCTGAACTACGTAAGGCTTGATTCCCATCTTCACGATACGTAGGCAACTTCATCCTGAAGTTCAGCCATAAACTTTTCCCTGATCAACTTTGTCCATTTGATCATCTCAGTCATGTTTGTCTATCAGCATCCGTTTGAATCTCCGGTGCAGTGCTATTCAGACTAGGGGCAACTTTCCGTTGCCATGCAGTGCCACAGTACTCTTCAGACTAGGGCCAACTTTCCAGTTGCAAGGATCCAGGGTTGTGCATCTCAGTGACAGATCTCAGGCGTGTCCAGTTCTGATCCATATCGAAAAAGGTTTTGAAAAGTTTTAATAAAAGCTGACTTTGTTCATAATCTTTCTACAACTAAGACCATTTTTGGATCAAAGCGGAAAATTTTCGGTACCACAACCTTCAATTTCATTGATTTTCAAAATAGAGTTCTCCTGCTCTTGCATACAATCGAAGTTGTTTTTTTCATAAAGAAAACTTGAAAGTACTAATAAAGCAATAAGCCCGGGGCATAGTCTAGTCAAGTGTCCCTGCGCCCCCTCCCAGAGCTGGTTGAAGTCTCTGATGCCAAGCTGGGTCCAATCTGTGCCTCTTCATTGAGCCAATCTAAGCACTCGTCAGACAAAGCATAACTGAAAGTGGGAGTGGGGCCAGGAGTTCTCTCGTCCTCCATGCTGTGGCATACCGGGCAAGCTGCGCACCTCGAACTGGGAAGGCAGCCGGATACTCTATCCTCTCTAGTGGGCAAGTCTGATCATGACCAAATTGGCGTTGGAACCGGAACGGAAAGTAGAATACACAGTGAGTCAGACCAACCAACTGGATCCCGGTCTGTCGGAACATACTATAGCTCATTGCCGGGAGATTGAGCCAAGGGCAGTGCCAGGTGATGCGATCTGCAGACAAATTGCACATCCAATCGAACCACCATCCCTCATCAAAGGCATCGACTAGGCGTTGTCGAAACAAGTAGCCGCGAGCTGAGTAGGCTGGGCAAGAGTCCACAACTTGCAATTTGTCCATCAACCATATCTGGGGAGGGATGAAAAATGAGAGAATAAAGAATAGAGAGATATACGACGAGAGAAAAGTAAGATAAGGGTTTTGTGAGAAAAACTTAGCCTAAGGGCTGAGTGATGTGAGCATTACATATGTGAGATTGGGTAGGAAACATTACCTGCAGCAATAGTGGACTCCCCACAAATCTGGTCGTCTCCCGGCGGTGGAAAGCATCCAAGCCCATCAGCGTCTTAGCCAGTGCCATCGCAATACAACTCTTTCCATCCTTCAAACCTTGAGCAACTTCAATCAGGCGAATGCTAGATCCACCAAAGCCCGACACAAGCAGAAAGTGAGATAGCATACACAAGCAAAGGGCATGTTGTCGGAAACCTTGCCAATGATGGTCGCCACGGTCACCGGCGTCAGAAAAGCGATAAATCAATCCAAGGATGTCCAGTTCCCCATTACAGGTCAGAAACCGAGCGTCATGCGTGGTGAGTCCGCACATCCTAAAGCTTGGGCATGACCAAAGCGAAACTGAGGCAAGATCTCTTCACAACTTTCGGATTCCATCAAAGCTTGAAAATCTTCAAAAGTTGCACATACCTCTTGCCCGCCGAAGCTAAATACATGTGTTACCGGGTTCCAAAACCTTGCTGCGGCATGAAGGAAAGGAAGGTGTAGCGGAGTACGGCTCAGCGTGAATAGTGCATTCAAGCCAAAGCCCCGGAAGTTCAACTTTTCCGAGCCGTCTAAAGAAGCAATCCAAGCTGTGAGATTTTTGACGAGAAACGCTTCCATTTTGATGCAAAACTGAGATGAAATGAATGAGCCACAGAGCTAGGACTTTTAAAGAGGATAAAGTACTATTCGGGGGGACACGTGTCGAAAATTTGGTGGTGGCTGGGCTAAGTGGCCGGCCGGCCACCTTTTCAAGCAGGCCGGCCACCTCTCCTTCCCTCAAATACAAAAAGCTGGCCGGCCAGCTCCCAAAAGTGGCCGGTCATGCTGCAATCTGCGTATTTGGCCCTGTTTTACTCTCCAGCAGAAAGTTCCTAGCATTTCCATGCATCGGGAGTGTCAAAAGCCTCAATTTCTCTCTGTTTCGGATGCGTTTCGTTGCCCAAATCGTCCGAAATACACTTTGTTATAGAGATGTTAAATTTTGCTTATCGAGTTGTTGTTTTGTTGGTCGAGCTGTTTCATTTACCGAGTCTTGTTTAATCGAGTTGCCGAGTTTTTTTTTGTGCATTTGAGTTGTTACTCTTTGTTTATCAATTTTGTTGTGTTTTGCTTATTGAGTTGTGAACTTGCTGAGGTTTTTGTTGTTTCTCAGTAAGGTTAGGTTGTTTAGTTTGTCGTGTCGATTGGCTACCTGACTTGGCACATACACAATGCACATTTACTGTTCAATCTCTTTACTTACAAAATGATGCGATGCGATGCTGAGAACATAAAATACAACACCTTTTCAAAAAAGATGTTTCATTCCATCATGATTCCTTTGTTACAACATTTTACAGCAAAGGTACAAGTTTTACAGAAAATGAAACTGCCTAATAATGTACAATGTGCTACAACTACTAGTGAAAAAGATAAATAAAGCAGGAAACAGCTGCACCGATGCTCTCAAGAGCAGGAATAAGAGGCCCTCTTCGTCCTCTTCTATGGAACAGGCTCTGCACCACCGGCACCATCTGAGTCGGAGCTGTCATCCTCAGGACCCTCCTCAGCCTCCTCTCCACTGCCGGAACCAGGGTCAGAACCCTCCTCTCTGTCAGCAGAGGTTTCTGACTGGCGATCTGTAGCCTCCTCCTCCTCCTCGTCCTCATCAGGCTCTTCCTCTACGATGTGTGACCTGCGTCTGCGAGACGACTCCCCTCTCCCGGCCCCGTGAAAAGGCCGAGACGACCCGGCCTGTGGCGGATGTATTGGAGGCATCTGAAAATAAAAAGTGCAATTTGAATACATCAGCTCAAAATGTGTGTATCAGATACAGATACAAGCAAATTACATGAAGTGAGGGTGCATGCAGATACAGTACATGAATGTGATGTGTCAAATATGCTCTACACATACAATCAATCAAAGCAGTAAAATGTTCAAGGTCAACATGTCGTTAGAAGTACGATAAATGTGGGAAAATTAAAGAGTACCTGGAAACCCATGACGGACAGCTGCGCCTCTCTCCGCAAGACCATGCCCTCAAGTGAGGCCACCAATCCGATCACCCCCTCCATGTACTCTCTGGGTGGCTGCAGATACAAGCTCATAATCATCAGTAAATAAAGGAATGTCTAAGTGTTTGAATGATAGATGAAAAACAGTGGGGCCTACCGGGGGTGAGTCAGGATCAATGACATATCGATGGTCAGGCATGGGAGGCTCTATTGGAATCGTGTAGGAGGTCCCGTACCGCCATCCTATCAACTCAGTCGGCATGTCTGGCCATCCGGCATGATAATAAGTCGGAGGAATCGAGGGGACCAGTCCAGCCCCACCTCTCGATCTACCGGTCCTGTTAGTAGAAGGGGCACCTGCAGCCCGGGCTCGACTCAAAGACGGCGTATCAGTGGACCTCCTCGAGGGAGCGCGGACACCTGTCAACGGAGGCATCAAGTAGGTGTGACGGTAAGTCGCGTACTCCTCGTCCTCTAGATACAGCAGTGCATCGGTGCCCAGTCTAGCGTCAATGACACCCTAGGGAGTAAGCCTGTCAGCGAGCCGCATATCGTCCGGAGGTGCTGAGGGAACACTCGGCTCAGGAAAGCCCATAGTCTGACGAAGGAAGCATTCCCCCAGGAACCAGGCCCTACCGACTGGCCCCTCGAACAAGATCTTATATCGGGAAGAGCCCCATCCTCCGGCAAACTGAAATCGAAGGTCCCCACCCAAAGGCAACCAGGGCTGCCAGGTAATCTGCGGGTAACCAAGGCATAGGCTGATCAGAAACCATAGATACAGAATAAACCAGAGATGAAAACATTGGGAATTGGGAGTTTTGGATTACCTCTGACGGCCGCACCATGTCAAAGTACTGCCGTAGGAAGAGAAGAGTCTCCTGGGGCCGCAGCCGATACTGGCTCTCGAAAACAAGAGAGTAGGGGGTCACAAGGGGCGCCTCCACCTCCAGCTCTGGCGCTAGTACGGGAAAGTATACAAAGACCCATAACTGTGGAAAACAGGGCAAAAGCCATCAAAATACAAAATGCTGAGTGTAGAATCTGAATACAGAGTGCTGAGGGCAGAATGTCAGGACAGAGTATAAAGTGTGCCGTGTGTACAATATACATGCATTGAAAAGCAGAAATGAAAATCAAAGAGGGCAGAAGGTACCTCCCAGGCTCTCCAGTAGCCGCCAACTGTGTTCCCCCGTCCGCGGGAGGTCGCGCTCATATAGCAATAAAGGGTAGCCAAGCTGGCGCCACCCCAATCATACTGACTAACCTGTGTGAGGTCTGCCAGGGCACCCAGCAGATATAGCCCAACGGTGTTCCCCCTATCGAAGAGCAGAGTGGTCCCGAAGAGGAACATCAGAAACCCGCGGGCATACTGTGTAATCTCCTCCAGAGTCTCGGGCTCAGTATGCCTAAAATGGGAAGAAGACCAAGTGTACCGGACTCGGCCCGAGGATCGGTCGACCGGTGGACGAGCTCCCAGTAAGAAGATCCAAGCAGCCTCCCACTGGCCCATGTCCTCGTCATATGGGATCGCCCAACCACCCACGTCAAGGCCAGTCAATACGGCAAAGTCAAACGGGGTCATGGTCATATCCCCGGTGGATGAGAAATGAAAAGAGTTGGTGGTGTCCCACCACCTCTCCACCAGGGCGCCCATCAACGTCCTGCTAGCTGGATGATGAGATATCCCGGCACAAAAGGGGCCGAATCCTGCTAGGTCGACCCAATCGCGGACGGCCTCTGGGAGCTCCGCATACCACTCTCTCGTAATAATGGAGCCGTATCCCTGTGTAACATGGGAGGACACCTGCATTCACGGTGAATACATATATTCAGTTTCAGAATGAAATAAACAAGCCGCGGGCAAATGAAATAAACAAGCTGCGTGCAAATGAGATATACAAGCCGCGGGCAAATGAAATAAACAAGTTGCGTGCAAATGAGATATACAAGCTGCGTGCAAATGAAATGTATAAGCTATATGCAAAATCAAATCAGAATTCAGAGTTTGGGCTGTGTGTTCTACTCTCAACAAATCAGTGGGCTGTGTGTTCACCTCAACTTGGGCTGCGTGTTCAGAAGTTCAGAGTTTGGGTTGTGTGTTCTACTCTCAACAAATCAATGGGCTGCGTGTTCAGAAATTCAGAGTTTGGGCTGTGTGTTCTACTCTCAACAAATCAGTGGGCTGTGTGTTCAGAAATTCAGAGTTTGAGCTGTGTGTTCTACTCTCAACATATATGTGTGCTGTGTGTTCACCATCAAATCAATGGGCTGCGTGTTCAGAAATTCAGGGTTTGAGGCTGTGTGTTCTACTCTCGACAAGTGTGTGCTATGTGTTCGCCATCAGGTTATGGGCTACGTGATCAGAAATTCAAGCGTTCAAAACGCAAACAGAATACTCTATCATGGGCTAAGCGTTAGAACAAGCTACATGCTAAAAGGAGCAGATATGCATAGCAAGAGGCATGAAACATACAAAAATGCGGAATACGTTACAGAAATGTAAAAAACGGGAAATAAATACCTCTCGTGCCTCGTGAGAGAGGTGAGACTCTGGCTCTCGCAAGAGCAGATCCCCAGATGCTCGATCGTCAAAATCAGTAAAGTGATAAAAAATAGCCCGCGGGAGGATATGAGCCTGAGGGGCGTACCTCTCGGGGATAAAGGGGCGAACCCTCGGATGCAAAGACATGATGTCAGGCTCACCTCCGGCGCCTAGAGAACCTCCGCCGTGGGGAAAGTGACCCGTCATTTCAAGAAATCTGCAAAAAGGAGCAAAAACGAGCAAAATGAGCCAAAATTGGAAAAAGTCAACAAAAGTCAACCCCAAGAAAATCTTCCAAATGTTGAGACAAACTTACCTCAAGTGGTGAAAATGAGAAAAGAAGCACCGAAATCAAAATTTAATCGGCCCAAAGTGATGAAAACTGAAAGATTTCACGAAAGCAACTTGCGTGGAGCGTTGTAAAACGCGTATAAAGCACAGATCTGAGAGGAAGAATGCTCTAGGAAGGGAGAGAGAGCAATTTCGGAGCTGCACTTGTGAGGAAAAGTGCTTTGGATGAGCACATTTAAAGAAAAGAGGGTGAAAAGACCAAACTGCCCCAGATTTGGGCTAAGTGGTCGGCCAACCACCTTTTGTGGCAGGCCGACCACCCCCTTTTCAAAGAACTAGTCGGTGGCCTCTCCCAGGGACAAGACCTGGTCGGTGGTGTTCACCAAGTGCCCACCAGGTTCTCTGCAAATTTTGGGAAGGATTGGAGTCCTCGAGACTTGAAAAAGTACAAGAGAAGTGCACTTTCTGTCGCGAAACCGCCTTACCGGAACTTCAACTCCAACTTTCAGTGCGTCTGTCATCATCGCTCATCAAAAATGAGATGTATCTTTTTTTGAACACGTTGCGACCCCTCTGGGAGGTAAACCAGAGGTCACGATTGAGTTGCCCTCATAAAAAACTTGCATTTCTTCGCTCGTCATTCCACGACAAACATGCATTCTAGTTTGCACTTGCTCTGCATTGTTACACACGTCACTTGCATTCTCATGCACACCACTCATACTATTGTGCACGTTTCACAGGTGTTGCTAATTATGTTGTGCTTGTCAAGTTTCTTTCTCTTGCAGGCACGATATTGTATGTACGGTTCATTTGAGGCTGGTGCGACCAGACGAACCGCGCAGGTATTGTATCTTCTCCGTGTGAGACATGGCGATAATTGAATAATTCTCCGCATTCTTAACTACATGAAATGTAGTTGTCGCTTTGCATTCTTGCTTAAAACTGTTGCATCTATTGTGAATATGTGCTGCATCACAGCTTGCTGCATTTGCATGATCATTGACGTACCTTCGACTTCTTGCATTGTCGGTTGCATTTTGCCCCTGCCTGCGGGCATGCCTGCGGGCACATCTCTGTTTGTCTTGCCTGTTTGTCTAAGTCTTCGGCCTTGTCAAAAATGGGTCATCTCTAGGCTTTGATATTCACTCCCGTCACTTCATGACACCGAGTTCTGTCAAAGAGGGACAACTATAGACACCCCATTTTTTATGGCCATTACGCCTTGGACGTCATTGCTTGCACACTCGATGATGAGCCTATATGCTTGTCAAGTGCTTGAAGTCCTCAGCGAAATGCTACAACTTTTAGCCTTTCAAACCTTCCACCCCTGTTGCCTTTTTTTTGGGACCAAACCCTGAGTTTTTCAAGCCTAAAACCCTTGGTGGCCTGTCGGCCACTTTTTTGGGCTACCGGTCATCACTATTGGTTGCCGGCCATTGATGTGGCCTACCGGCCACCAACGTCTTTTACAGATATTTTGTGACAGTTGTGCCAGTAGTTTGCACAGATGCATACATCTGCTCCCACGTGTAGGGCTGGATGCTCCCATGGGAAATTTATGTTTTCTATATATAGAGGGCCTTCCTCTCATGTTTGATGGTTAGAAAAATTTTGGAGCATAATTTTTCCTCTCTCTCTACAATTCTCTCTCTTTCTCTCTCTCTCTTGCAAATTTCTACACTCTTGCCTACATATCTTGAACCTTTGCCAATACATCCTTAACCAAACCTTTCCATACTTGAGCTGAGCTAAGCTAGAGCCTTGTTTGAGCTCTTGAGGGTGTGTTTGTCTTGGATTATTTCTTGAAATTGGCTTTTCTCTTCAAAGGTATAAGGTTTTGCCTCTTTACTTGCTTTACCTATCCTTTTTCTTGCTATTATCAAACTGTTTTGGGTTGTAAAACCTCTGTATTTTTAGGCTGAAACTTGGGTTTTAAGGCCATTAACGGTTGAAGGGTGGTTCGTCTTTCTTTATACCTGCTTTGAAGGCCTTTTCCCTTGTGTTTTCCATCCTTTTACTATCTATTTTTGAACTTTTAAACACTAATTTTCAGAGTTATTTCAGTAGCCAAAATCTTGTATTGAAGTCCAAAATTGGAGAGGGTAGCCTCTCCTCCTTGTGTCTTGCTTACTAGCCTAGCTTATGCTATGTTTAGCTTATTAATCTAGCTATTTTTGTCTTAATTCCGGCATGTTTTAGGACTATTTTTAGACTATTTTAACACTATTTTTGGTTGATAGTTGCATTTGAGCTTTGTTTTGAATGCTTATAGTGTAATTGTCCTCATGAGTTTGGTGTTCTAGGCCTTAGACACCATCTTGTTTGAGTTGATTGTATTTATTTATGGCTTTCCATACTTGTGATCACTTTTAATCATCTCTGCAACCTTCCTCCTTTCTTGGCTTTTGTTTTGCTTTGAAAGTGGTTCAAACTACTTGTTTGTTTAAGCATGAGATTGAGATGTCATACTTAATGGTTTAATCCCTTAGGGAGTTCATTACCAATGGTATGATGTCTCTTTCATGCCCAAAACAACACTTGGTTTGAGCCTTCTTTCCATTAGAGAACTTAAACTCACCCTTTGGGCTCAATGAATTAAAGAATGGTTGGTAATTAAAATGAAGCAATAAAATTGGGACTAAAATGGTGCCAGAAAAAGAATTTTGTTTTGTGTTCAATCGAACGTTAATTGAACACATGGAACCTTGAGGCATTTCATACTCATTAGTGATAAAATAGTTCAAGTCTCCAAGGTCACCACTTTCCTTGATCAATTCATGAAAGGGAGGAGGTTTGTGTCTTGTTTTGTTGCATTTATTGAAATTGCACACTTTGGTTCATAAGCCATCATTCAGTGAAATTGCTTGAGTTGATGGTTTGTGGACCAAGTTTACTACTCCTTTAATTTGTTCATGATAAGGAAGGGTGAATTGTGCAAACAAACCCTTGAGAATACCTTGTGCATGCTCTGCTTGTTCTCTATAACAGCAGGATGAACTGTGCAGTAGTGGCCGGTAGGCCACTTGCTATGGTTGGCAGGCCACCTTTGATGGCCAGCAATGTAATAACCCCAACCTCTAATTTACGTTAATTCATGGTAAATAAGCTTAATCAGTAATTAAGAGAAATTCTGAATTAAATTGCTTGTTTGTGTGTGTGCAATAATGTGCTTATATCTGTTTAGCGTAGATAGATCTGTTCGTGTTTTCGTTTTAGTTTGTGAATTGAAGGCCTCATTGGCATCCGATTCAAAAATTGACTTGATTTATGTGTTAATTAGAATTTTTAGAATTTTATGGTAGGTTCAATTGAAACTCGATTCGAAACAATTAAATTAGATTAATTAATGTCACTTTGCTTAGCTTAAGCTAAATTAATTAAATATCACGAAGTGGGCCCCTATAAGGCCACTTCTATCACTCCTACACATTTTGACACCCTTGTTTCCTCATCTATGAGCTCAACATGAGAGAGAAAGAGAGAAAGAGAGAGAGAGAGAGAGAGAGAGAGAGAGAGGATGGATCTCAACAAGAGGATTGAAAAATTGAGCAAGAATTTACTAGAATTGAAGGATTTGGACTTAGAAACTCAAAATTAAGCTTCTAGCTCTCATCTTGACAAGCGTAGATAAGGAATCTAACCCTTAGTTGTGTAATTGAGTTAGCTTTTGTAAGAATTCAAGTTAAAGAGGTGGACTAACATGAGAATGGACTAGAATTAAACAATTGTAACTCAAATCATACATGCATGTCCATATTATGAAGTTTTGAAGTTGTTTTCATAAGAATCCTCACATGCATGTTCATATTTTGGTCGTGGACTAAGAGTTCACCATGTTTTTGAGTTGAATATTTCATTTGATCATGTTTTGGGAAGCTAGGAACTAAAATTACACATGCATGACATGATCACATCATATTCTTACATTTCAAGTTGAATGTTGCACAATTGACATACTTTTGGGCCTTGATTACATGAAATGATCTTTACACCTTCATATTTTACAAGTTTACACATGTTATCTTAAGTTTTGGGCCCAAAAGGATGTGAAATATAGCTTTGGATTTGAATTTGTAGCTTGAGAGTGCAATCTGGAAATTT
>NW_021026826.1:25154-36022 GCF_004153795.1 Camellia sinensis | reverse complement strand
CTGAAGCTAAGGTTGTTGGAAAAATTTTGAGGTTTTTACCCGAGAGGTTCTAATCAAAAGTTATAGTTATTGAGGAGGCTTAGAATGTTGATACTCTCAAGCTTGATCAGTTGGTTGGAAACTTGCAGACTTATGAAGCCCACCAGATTTCTAAGAAAAAAAAAATAGTTTGGCTTTTACTAGTGCTCGTGAGACTGCAAAGACCCCTGAGATTGAGTTTGATCTAGAGTCCAAAATGACGGCTATGTTTACTAAACAGTTCAAAAAAAAAATTAAAGAAAAAAAAGTCTAATTTCAAGGACCCTATTTCAAAAGATAAGAGCAATGAAAAACCCAAAACTTTTCCAGCGAAAACTGCTCCAAAAACTAAAAAGAATACTGTAAAGGGGCAATGTGTCAAGCGTTACGAATGTCAGGGGTTTGGACATATTGCTCTTGAATGTCCTTTGAAAAAAAACTGGAAGAAAGTCTATACAGTGACTTGGGATGATGAAAGTGGGTCAGAGCAAGAACCCGAAGAAACTGAATCCGGTGAAGACGGAGATAGTACCTACATGGTATTCTGGTTTACTGTCACCCAACCATCTCCAAAGCCAGTTGAGTTTGCTCGTGGTCAGAATTTGCATTGTGCTTCTACGTTTGATGGGAGTAATTAATTGTTTTGGAAGATGAGAATGTGGATTTTTCTAAGAGCTCATGACCCTGAGGGTTGGCAAGGCATTGAAGATGATGTTGAAAGCACTGACAATCCGAGCAATCAAAGAGTTTTTACTATAATTCGTGAAACAATTTCTGACGAAGAACAGAACGGATTGCTCACTACACAAAGGCCAAAGATGCATGGGACATTCTGAGTCAATTTCATGAAAGAGGAGAGTCATCTTCACCACCATCTATCAATTTTCATGCCTTAGTTGCTCGACTAGATGAGGTCTAGGAGAAAAAGGAGCAAAAAAAAGATGATAAAACCTTGGAAGACAATGATGAGATTGATGGTGATGACCTATAACAAGTTTATGAAAAGCTTTACGATGAATCTCTGAATTTGTCCAAGATCAATGACACACTCACTCTCAAGCTCAAAGCATATGAAAGCGAGAATGTCAAGCTAAAGTGAGATATTGAAGCTACAAAAAGGGATGTCATCAAGATCTCTAATGACAGGCAAGACCTCTGTGGAAAGCTTCTAGCTTGTGAAATCGAAAGGAATGAGCTTCTGAGCATTTATGCCACATTTGAAGAGAAGATTGGAATCCTTGAGATATCACAAGCCACATTGGAAGAGCTAATTGGTCAGAAAGAGGAAGAACTCAAAGTTGCTAGAGCCACGATTGATATGTGGAATAAATGGTCAAAGACACTTGGAGGCATCATTAGGTCTCAATAAATGAGTGGTGATAAAAGTGGGATAGGCTATACTGTTACAACACTTCAAAAGGGACAGGCCTCTAAATTACATGACCTGAAACCTTAAGCAAAGGGAAAGCTCAAGGGTGATACTTCTCTTCATCAACCCAAAGGGGGTAAGATCGACAAACTGGAGGTAAAACCTGTGTTTGTTTTTCATCATTGTGGGAGGTATGGCCACATTCGTCCTTATTGTTTTGAGTTGTTTGGTAAAGTGTCTAAAAAGGGTAGAAATTCTAATACTTCTTGGGTTAGGAGACAACCTTACATGTCTAGGCGGAACACCAAGATTCATGAGGGTGTTCACAATGCTAAGACGTCTACCAAGACTGCCAGTCCTGCTTCCATTAGGACCAAAAAGATATGGGTTAGAAAGAGTGACTTAACATGTTTCGTTGTTCACACTGCATTGAAAGCACGTGACTTACACATATGGTATCTTGATAGTGGGTGCTCTTGTCACATGTCTAGTGACAAATCCTACTTCACATCTCTTTATAAATATGAAGGAGGAATTGTTACCTTTGGAGATGGTGTCACTTCTAGAGTCATTGGTAAGGGCTCTATAAGTGTTGCTAGTCTTCCTAAGCTTGAAAATATTTTGCTTGTTGACGGTCTTAAAGCTAATATGTTAAGCATTAGTCAAATGTGTGATTCCCATCATGAAGTATTATTTTCAAAAAATAAATACGAAATTTTGGATAAGAAAGGAAATACTGTCATGCATGGGGTTCGCACATCTGATAATTGCTATGGGATTGTTACCACTAATAATCTTACTTATCACTCGGCCGTCATAAGTAACATTGACATGTGGCATCAAAGATTAGGTCACATGAATTTCAAAGATCTAACTAAGATTGCCAACAAAGAGTTTGTGAGAAGAGTACCCAAAATGGGTAAGAATGTGAACCGTGTGTGTAGTCTGTGTCAACTTGGGAAGCAAACTCGTGCTCTTCATAAAAAGGTGAACAGTTTCACTACCAAACGTCCTCCTGAATTGGTTCATATGGATCTTGTGGGACCCACTCGCACTGAAAGCATTGGAGGTAAAAGATACATTATTTTAATCGTTGATGATTACACTCGTTTTTCATGGGTAAATTTTTTAAGAGAAAAATCTGATACGTTTGATGCTTTCCAGGCCTTAAGTCCTTAAAATCCAAAATGAACAGGGTGTTTCTATTGGGTGTATCATAAGAATCCGAGTTGGTCATGGTCGTGAGTTTGAAAATAGTTCATTTTCAGATTTTTGTGATATGCATGGAATTAAGCATGAATTTTCTACACCGATTACTCCGAAAACAAAATAGAGTTGTTGAGAGGAAGAACAGGGTTGTTCAAGAGATGGCTATGGTCATGCTCCTTAGTAAGAAAGTTCCTCTAAAGTTTTGGGCTGAAGCCTTAAATACCGCTGTTTATGTTGTAAATCGTGTGTATTTAAGGCCTGACATTTTACAAACTCGATATGAATTGTGGAAAGGATTGAAACCTACACTACTAGAATAGTGGCTTTTTGCGACTGATTATTTGACCGTCGCAAAAAATAATATTTACAACCTTGGTAATTTTTTCTTTTATTTATATTGCCTTTTTCTTATACCTATTCCCTCACCCTTTTTACACTCCCTACAATTCACAAACAGAGAAAAATCTGATTTCGCTCAAATTTGATTTCGCTCACTCAATCATCTAAAGAAGAGACCATGGTCATGATGAAGAATTTGATTTCGCTCGATCATGAAACCTGATTTCGCTTGCTCAAACGTCTGAAGAAATTGGTTGTGATCGATTCTCAAGAACTATGGGATTGCTTGTGATTGATTTCGCTCTATAAACCGCCAACGGTATGAACTCTCTCTCTCTCTCTCTCTCGTCTCAATGAGTCTCTTCAAATCATTCATTCAATCTAACTCTTTTTTTCGTCACTGTAATTTGATCACTGTATCATTCTCACTGTAAGTCATTCAATCATTCATTCTCATTGTAATTCGATCACTTTTTTGTCAATCTAACTCTCTTTCTCTCTTTCTCTCTCTCTAGCCATAACCATAGATCACCTTTCGATGAATCTTTGGTTTGAATCAATCCTTCCTCATCTGCTATAGGTACAAGCTGAACCATTCAATTCTTAATTGTTGTCGCTTCACCTTCCAATTCTCACCTCTCTCTCTATATATAGCATTGCTCTGAACTTGCTTGATTTCAGTTCTGAATTCGAATTATTATTATTATTGTTTTCTGTCATGTTAGATTGTGGTGTGTTTTGAGTAAAATATCAAAAGTTAAAAATATTAAAAATGTGAACTAAGTAATGTTATGAACTAAGTAATGATGTGTATGAGACAATTTATGATGTGTAAATAAAATTTACTGCAAAGTAGTGCATTTTAGTGCATAGATAATGAAAAACTTGATGTGATGCTGATTTCTGAATCCTGAATCAGAGTTTACATTGGCTCACATATGAACCCCCAAGGCAACTATATATATAATGGCAATGATGGGACTGCTATTGGGAAATTTCAGCTCACAGATGGTTTGCCCTGCTACTTCTCTATTTTATCAGTCCAGAAGTTCAATGTTCTTCCATCTCCTAAACTGGTTAGTTTCCTTGGTTTTTGTTTGTGTTTTGCTTCTCAACACCTTCATCAAACTTTTTATTTTTATTCTTATTTTATCTAGTTTGCTTTCAAATTTGAATAAAAAGTTTGATTTTACATGAATTATTTCAACTCTTTCATCAAAATCTTTTTTTAAAATTTCCCTCTTATTCCAAATTATGCTTCATCTTTTTTAATTCTCATCAAATTCTAACTTGATGACGTATTTGATGAGTTCTCATTTTGATGAAAAAAATGTCACTATCCTGATTTGATGAATGGATTAGAGATGTATTTTTAGCACTTTTGGTCAAATTTAAATTTGATAAAAATAATAAATAAATAATGAAAGTGTTAAGGATTGGAGATGGTTCAATGAACTTGTATCCTGTATATTTGTATATTTGTATGGAATTTTATTTAGCTTATACTTTTCTATTTATTTTTATTCCTTCAATAAATTATTTGTCTCTCCTATTTGATGTATATGTATGGTTGTCTGAGTTCGTCTGATATTATAACCATACATGTGTACAAGGGTTTGATGTTGGGTTTGATGTCTTTGAGAAATGTTACAAGAAACATAACAAATACATAAGTAGAATAAGGATATTGGACAATAAATGTGTACAAGGAACATAACATCATGTGTACAAGGAACATAACAAATACATAAGCAGAATAAATTTAGAAGTTAGGGACTTATATTTATTTTTGTTATTACTACATGTGTACAAATACATAACAAATACATAATCTAGAAGTTAGGGACTTACATTTATTTTTGTTATTACTACTATGTGGTAGTAGGGAATGATTCAATGTCAAATGAGTAATGCTAGAGTGACCGCATTTGGATGAAACATTACATTGAACTCACCACATCAAATGAAAGGGTTTTTTAAAATGTAATCACCAGAGCATTACTCATGTCAAATATGTACCTGGGTCCTAGGCTTATACTTATTTTGGGGATGTTCTAAACTTCTACTCCTGTAGGATTTGATTTTGGTTACCATTGGAAAAACATTTATTCATGTTGAGTTCTAGTGCCTCATCTTAGTTCATGTGATTTTGAAAATGGCAGGTCAGCCAAGGAGGCACCTACTTCAAAGTGGTTGGAGTGTCTTTGTAAGCTCTAAAAGACTTGTTGCCGGGGATGCTTTTATATTTTTAAGGTGTGCAAATCATCTTTACATTTTTCACATTCCAAGTTAGCTACTCGTTACTGACTTATGGAATGATTTTAACATGGGATTTTTAGAGGTGAAAGCAATGTACCCAATCTTCCTCTTCCTCAGTGGTGCCACTACTGTAAGAACAATGTCTGTTTCCTGGATGATATGATATATACATATTATACTTAGCTATGTAAACACAGAAACATAGAAACCTGACGTAAATACAGAAACACTCCCTGTTTCCTTCTGTTCCTTTCTCCTAAATACCTTCCTGAGTCTTGCGACTACTCGGGTCTTGACTTGAGCTTTGAAATTCTTTTTTTTGTTTTCGAAGGTGGTGGTGGTGGTTGGGATGTCGGTGGTTGAGATGTCGGTAGTGGGGTCGGATGGTTGGGTTGGGAGGCTGCCGATGCAAAAGAGGCAGCAGAGGATGCCGAAGAAACACTTGAACTTGGAATTCTGTGACTTGGCCATGTTTGAGAGGGAGAGACAGAAACAGAGGGAGAGAGAGACTGTGTGGAATGGCCGTAAAAGGCAACGAAACTATAAAGTCTTGGTTTGGTACAATATAGAGGGAGGAGTGATCCGTGGAGTCATTTTACCAATTTGAATCTAATTTCCATAATTTGAATCTAATAGGGACTTCTGAAAACTGATTGTTTTTAGATGTTTCTCATAGTGTAATATTTGAGCCATCATTATTTATAAAACATATTATTCATATAATTTATTGATGAATTGAAGGTTTACTGGAACAATTATTGGGATTGAAGATGCTGATACCAAAAGATGGGCAAAATCTAAATGGAGATCCCTTAAGGTAGTATTTTGTCTATAGTACATAAGGTGTTGCTAATAGTATTGCATACTAAAGACTATATGTCATGGTTTTTGAAGGTACGGTGGGATGAGAATTCTACAATTCCTAGTCCGGAGAGAGTCTCACCTTGGAAAATACAACCTGCTTTGACTACAGCTGCACTAAATCCCCTTCCCATGCCCAGACTAAAAAGGCCTCGGTCAAGTATGGTGCCCTCTTCCCTTGACTCCTCTGTTCTTACAAGGGAAAGTATGGGCCCCACTTGAGTTGTAGAGTCTGTTGACAAACTAATCTTTCTTCAGCTTTCATGTGTGGTTTTTGTAGAAGTCCATCATAGATTATGGATCTTGAATGTTCGTATTTTGAATTAGGTTCATCTAAGATGACAATAGACCCTTCACCAGTAAAATGAATTTTCAAGGGTCTTGCATGGTCAAGAATTTTCGACCTTGAGAGGCACTTATGCAGAGAGTAACTAATTGGACTCTACTGAAAAGCTAGTTGTATGGCCACCTTCATTGGATAATGAGAAGATTGACATGGTGTCTCCTTCACAAAAATATGGATCAAACAAATGGTTGTCCTCAGTGAGGCATGAATCAACCTTCATAGATCTATTTTCAGGTTTTGGGGCCCAAACCAACTCCTCCCACGAGTCGATAAAAGTCAATTTACCAGATTGGGAAGGCAAGTTCAATTTTCTTGCTAGCAATTGGTTTGTAACACCTTCAGCCCTCTCACTCAACTTGTTACATTCTATCATGAAAGCTCATGTGCAAAGCAGTGATGCGCCTTATCATTCACGAGATGTCAGATATGGTAGTTTTACTGAGTATTCCTTGCTTCTTGGTCAAAAACCCGAGCAGCATCAAGGAAATTGGTCGAGAGAACCACCACTTCAACACATCTTCATATTTCCACTCAGTCAAGAGGGCTGATTCCTCGGCCTGTACTGGTACAACAACCTAGTGAAACCTAAAGATGGGAATTGCAGACTCTTTGGTATACCACTCATCAGTAATCATATAACCACGGAGCCAGCACACTTGCATAAAACTACTATTGAAACCGATCAAAGGTCTGAACAAATAAAGGGTGTAAACGTGGCAGATCAACCACTTCCTAGTGTTGAGCAGGAAAAACCATCCCAAATGTGTCAGCCGCTTGTGAGGGATTGCCTTGGGAAAGTCTAAGGTATTTCAACAAGGAGTTGTACCAAGGTCCGCACCTATTTATTTGCATATATTTGGCTTTTAATGCCATGATCATTCTAGGTAGTGTTAAATTAATTTGCTTGAATGAATGTTGTGATGATTTCAGGTTCATAAGCGGGGGATTGCTCTCGGTAGGTAGGTGGACCTTACCAAGTTCAGTAACTATGAAGAATTGATTGCTGAGCTGGATCAATTATTCGAATTTAATGGTGAATTGAAGGCACAGAACAAGAATTGGTTGATTGTATTCACTGATGATGGGGGTGATACGATGCTTGTTGGAGATGATCCGTGGCCGTAAGGACTATTTCTAGGTTTTTTTTTCATGTTCATTATGTATTAGCCATGAACTTTGTTGTCGGCTTTTGTTGTTTGTACTTGCATCTTCCATTTATTTGAATCATCCGGATGCATCAATGAAATAACCTCTTAAAGGGAATCATTCCCCATTTAGTGCTTGCAATTGATTTTTTTTTTTTTTGGTAGCTGTGGGAGCCGAATAATATTATTACGTAGGGAAGCCGATTCAGTTTAAAGAAAGAAATCAAGCTATGTACTATATGGCTCTATTCTGGAGAGACAGAGGCCGAATAACCAGAAAGGCCATAGAATCAGTTGTAAGCTGCGCCGAGTACGAATAGGTAGGAGAGAATAGTCGAATAACCAATTATTTGGTGGTCGAAAGGTGGGCCCAACCATCAATATCAAGGATGACTATAAATAAGAGGAACATCAGCTAAGAAAAGGTATGCGAGAAAAAATAAGATTAACTTGAGACACAAGCAACCAAGAGAGTATACACTAATTTATCCGTCGAATTGCTAATTTCGGCACCTCCGACCGGAGTGTTCATTCTTTTCAGGTGATTAGCTGAGGATCTAGAGCGTCCTACAGGATCTAGAGAGTATTTCCAAACCATATCTCCATAATTGGCGCCGTCTGTGGGAATACTCAAGCACATCCATGGCGGGCATGACAGAAGATCCTCCAGTAGTTGCTGACGACCTTACGCCACGAGATGATACCACTCCAAGAAACATGCTTAGGCCAGAGAACATTGTCGCACGAAAGGCCTTAAACTTCAACTCAATTGCCCAAACCTCACCCTCGACATCAGGACATGAGACAATGCAAGTGATTATGGATCAAGCGAAGCAAAATGAACAAAGGTTAGAAAACATGATGGCTGAGAATGAGCGCCTTCGACAGGATTTGGCCCTGGAGGTGGCAATATCTCAACAGGCCGCGTGCCAAGATCGAGGATGACCTTTGGGAAAGGATGGTCGACGACCTCGAGTTCGGAGACATGATAGTGGCAGTGACTCTGACTCATCATCCCCAGAATCCAAAAAGAAGGGACAAGTCGAGGTCTCCAGTTCTTCTGGAGGAAGCCCATATGTGTGGAATAAGCGAAGAAGAAATGATTCAGACGAAGAGGATCAACACGACCCCTTTGTGCAACGGATCGCTAGGGCAGTGCTACCCAAAAATTTCAAAGCTCTATCATTCACCCTATACGAAGAAAAATCAGACCCCACTGATCACATTCATCATTATAAGCAAGCCATGACGCTTCATGCAGACGACGAGGCCCTCATGTGTCGAATATTTCCGAACAGTTTGGGACCATTAGCCGTCAGATGGTATTATAAATTGGAACCAGCATCGATTAAGAGCTTCCACCAACTCCAAAAATCCTTCAGGGCAAGGTTTATCACCAATGAGGTCCAGCCGAAGCAAGCCGATTCTCTCTGGGCAATGAAAATTCAAACGGGAGAAACCCTTCGTGCATATTTGGCGCGCTATTGGGAATGCTTTAATCTAGTAGACGATGCCTGCAATGACTCCATGGCCATCACCGCCTTTAAGATGGGATTGCATCCTGATAGTGCTCTTCGCAGCTCCTTGACTAGACGCCCCCCCAAAACAGTCTGGTTGTTAATGAGGAAAGTTGAGGAATACTGCAAAGTGGAAGATAATGCCCTGCAGGTCAAAGCTGGACACAAGGTCAACAAGACGGCCCCATCTAAAATCGTTTAGCCAATAAACTCTGTACCATCACGGAGCCTTGAACCACAGAATCGGGCTAAATGAGAGAAAAGACGAGATTTGCACCGATCAAGTGACCAATGTTCACATCGAGCTAATGAACAACTTCAAGTGGATAGCAGGCGCATAAGGTGCGAAGACAAGAAATATACAGAGTTATTTCAGTGCGGTTATGTCTAAAATCCAACACCTTCTGTTCTTTAAATGGCCACCCAAGATGGTGGGACCTCCCGACACGAGGCGACGGGATAGGCGGTGCGAATGTCACAAAGACCACAGTCATGATACCGATAGCTGTTAAGCATTGGAGGACCACCTTAGGAGCTAGTACAAGATGGTCAGCTTATGCAACACGTCCGAAAGAGCAATTCAACAAAAACAGTAACTTTACGGCAGGATTCACCTCCACTCAGCGTAATTCATATGATATATAGCTTGCTGACGGCATCCGCGGTACATACAATTCAGTCGCATCCTAACCCCCAAAAGCAAATCACACCAGCAAAACGGCCCCATGAAGTTGCGAGTATTACTTTCGATGAATCTGATTTGGTTGGCGTAACGCTCCCCACACTGATCCCTTAGTCATCAAATTACGCGTAAACTGATTCACTGTTGAACATGTTCTCATTGACCAGGGAAGTACTTTGGAAGCAATGTACTACAAGACCTTCATTAAACTCAGCCTCACTGAGTCGGACCTGTCTCCAGCTGATTATCCGTTATGCGGCTTCAACGCTAATCCATAATATCCTTTGGGCAAAATCACACTACCAGTTCGGGCGAGCTCCCGATCAGTGGATGTAGATTTTTTGGTTGTCAGGCTTCTTTCACCGTATAATCTTATCATGGGACGAACTTGGTTGCATACCATGCAGGCCGTGCCAAGCACCTATCATCAACTACTTCACTTTCTGACTAAATGCGGCATAGAGCAAATTCGAGGTTCCCAGAAATTGGCGTAGGCATGTTATCTTCGTGCTGGAAAGACACCAAGAGAGCTGGAAGTGAATTCAATTGAGGTGCCTGATAGGGAGAGCCTCGACGACGTTGGGTGGCTCCCAAGTGAAAAGGCAATTGGAGCCTTGGATCGGGTTGAAATTGATGAGAATCCTGACAAGTTCTTCATGGTCGACACTTCTTTGAATAAAGTCGACAGACAAGAGCTAATATCCTTCTTACTAGGCAACCTTGATGTATTTGCATGGTCACCATATTAGATGCCGGGGGTGGATCCATCTGTGTCCCAACATCGCTTAAACATTGATCCCAAATGTAAGCCAATTATTCAAAAAAGCCGGCGGTCAGCCGCAGAACACACTGTTGTTGTGGTTGAAGAAGTTGATCGGTTGCTTGATTCTGGGGCAATCCGCGAAGTGGCATATCCTACATGGCTGTCGAATACTGTAGTTGTAAAGAAGAAAAATGAAACTTGGTGTGTTTGTGTGGATTTCATGGACTTAAACAAAGCTTGTCCCAAGGATTGCTTTCCCCTCCCCAGAATAGACCAACTCGTAGATGCAATGGCACATCATCAATGTATGAGCTTCCTAGATGCCTACAGAGGCTATCATCAAATTGCCATGCATCCGAA
>NW_021026826.1:0-23641 GCF_004153795.1 Camellia sinensis | reverse complement strand
ACTGAAATACATGAAGGTAGTTGTGGTGCCCATTCTGGTGGGCGTTCTTTGGCCCATCGAGCTATAACACAAGGGTACTATTGGCCGACCATTAGAGCTGATGCCGAGTGTTACATTAAGAAATGTGAACAGTGCCATAAGTTTTCCTCTTTAACTCATTTGCCTGCTGAGGAGTTTAGCTCTACCACCAGTCCTTGGCCGTTCGCTCAATGGGAACTTGATATCATCGAACCATTGGCACGGGCCCCAGAGAACAAGTGATTCTTGATTGTCGCGACAGATTACTTCACGAAATGGGTTGAAGCAGAGGCACTAACACATTTGAGAGACTGATTTTCAACATTTTGTATGGAAAAATATGATAACACGATTCGACATTCCAAGAGCACTCATTTCAGACAACGGCACCCAGTTTGATTGTGGCGTCTATCGAGAATTATGTAGCACATATGGTATTCGGCCCTATTTCTCCACCTCGGCTTATCCACAGAGCAATGGTCAAGCTGAAGCCTCCAACAAAGCCATCTTGGACGGCATCAAGAAACGGTTGGAGAAAGCCAAAGGCAGGTGGGTCGAAGAGCTCCCCAGTGTGTTGTGGGCTCATCACACTACACCAAGGTGATCCACTGGGGAAACGCTGTTCGCCTTATGCTTTGGAACCTAGGCAATTATCCCCCTAGAGATTGGCTTACCCACTCTGAAAACGAAGGTCTTCGACTTGGGCCGTAATGACATGATGTTAGCATTGGATCTAACTCTGGTCAAGGAACGCCGAGACTGTGCCCTCGCATCTATGGCGCAATATCAGCAGCAGCTCACTAAATCATATAATCAACGCGTGTAACTGCGACGTTATATATTCGAAGAATTGGTCCTCAAGAAAGTTCTTCTCGCTACTTGGAACCCCATTGACGGAAAACTAGGTCCCAATTGGGACGGCCCCTATCAGGTTGAATCAATCGCCGGTACAGGGGCATACTGGCTCAAAGACATGTCTGGGAGAAGTCTACCACGACCTTGGAATTCCACGCATTTGTATAAATTTTATTATTAACCCGACTTGTGGGGCATGATAACTTGTTTTGAATGTTCACTATGTACAACTTTCACTTTTACAATGCAAGGCTTCTTATTTCCTCGCTATGTGAAATTTAGTTCGGTAAATCAAAAGCCTCCGAATTCGGAGTGCCCTTCGTGGATACCACGACTGACCAAAATAAAAGCCTCCGAATTCAGGGCCCCATCTGTGAATGACACATTTGGGGCGAATAAGCCTCTGGATTTGGAGCGTCTTTCGTGGATACCACGATTGGCCAAAATAAAAGCGTCCAAATTCGGTGCCCCATCCATGAATGAAATGTTTAGGCCGAATAGACCTTCGGATTCGGAGCGCCCTTCGTGGATAACACGATTGGCCAAAATAAAAGCCTCCAAATTCGGAGCCCCATCCGTGAATGACACGTTTGGGCCGAATAAGCCTCCGGATTCGGAGCACCCTTCATGGATAACACGATTGGCCAAAATAAAAGCCTCCGAATTCGAAGCGCCCTTCATGGATACCACGATTGGCCAAAATAAAAGCCTCCAAATTCGGAGCCGCATCCGTGAATGACACGTTTGGACCGAATAAGCCTCCGGATTCAGAGTGCCCTTCGTGGATACCATGATTGGCCAAAGTAAAAGCCTCTGAATTCGGACCAAAATAAAAGCCTCTGAATTTGGAGCCCCATCCGTGAATGACACGTTTAGGCCGAATAAGCCTCTAGATTTAGAGCGCCTTCGTGGATAACACGGTTGGCCAAAATAAAAGCCTTCGAATTCGGAGCCCCTTCCATGTCACAGTTGGGCCGAATAAACATCAGGAATCGCAGTGCTTCGTCGACATCGCAGTTGGCCGCCGCGAACGCGATTAACAGTAATCGATGGTCATGGCTTAATTTACGAACAACAATTGAAATAGTATAGACATTTAAAATAAGATGTCTCATTCAATAGATTGTAATACATAATTCGCACCAAATTTGTTATAGGTCTTGCATATCTTCGATCTATTTCATTCAATACATGCGTAAAAAAAAGTCTTACATATCTTTTATTCGGCACTGTCTTTGTCGTCAGTTTTCTCAGCTTTAAAAGCCGTGAAGGGCAAATTATAACTCTGATATAGAGGCAACGCCGAATCAATGCCCACTGCCTCTAGAGCCTTGGTCCACCTATGCTTGAATCCACGATTTTCGCATTGGCAGACCTCTTCGGCCAGCTTTTCCCCGTCTTCTCCATACCAATCTTCCAATCATCAAAAAATCCCTCTTCATAGGCCTTTGTCCTTATCCCTTCTTTAGCGAGCATGCTCGCCGTATCTCGATCGGCAATGGCCTAGTTTAGCAGCCGTTGGGTCACCCTTTCCTCTACAATCAGGTTACCTTGACTTGCCGAATGTTGCCCGGCTGTTTTTACCTATTTTAGTTCTCGTTCGGCTCTTTCTATGTGCACCTCTAAGTTCCGAATGCGCTCGTCTTTCTGCTCGATCTCCTGCCGCGCGACACGGAGACGCATGCCGATTTCATATGACATATAAAGCCTTTTCACCGCTTCATGGACACCCTTCCAAAAAACTTCGAAATCAGGTCGCCCAACCATCGACTGTTGGACTTCCAGGGAAAAAATCTGTCGGGCGAATTCAACTGCCATGTTTGGATCGCGGAAGATTGAATCCACCTCTGTCATCGGTTTGTTCCCTATGAAGACTGAAAAGCTCAATGGGCGTGGTGCCTTACTGGTCTCACTTTGTGAGTGAGGGGAGTTCCCCTGCTGTTGCCTTTCCTTCCTAGGTGACCTATTGCGACGACACGGAGAATGGCACCTTTCGAGCTCCCCTGACATCCTACTTCCCGTTCACAACGGTTCTTCACCTCGATTCATCGCTGAATCCAGCTCAGCCAGTGTCTTACCCTCTCCTCTACTGTTGTAGAATAGTCTTCTAGATATCTAGTTCAAATCCACTACTCTTCTTCCTCCTGTGATCTGCCAAATTTGGACACCAATGTGGACCATAAACGAACGCAACCCCCACCCTTCTTATTCATTGCGGGTGCAGCGTTCCTAAAGCGTTTCCTTCAATGCTCTGCGATATGACCTGCCATTGTTCGGCGACCCTATTCATTAATTTGCTAGGGCAAGGGCAGATTTATTAATCTATTCAACGTAAGTATTAGCGTGCGTAGAAATGTTATTCTGCCCCAACCAATCCCTGAGTTGCCATTATTCGGCGGTCCTGTTCATCAATTCGCTGGGGTAAGGGCAGATTTATTAATTTATTCGGTGAAAGTATCAGAGTGCGCCGAAATGTTCTTCTGCCCCAGCCAATCCCTGAGTTACCGTTATTCGGCGGTCTTGTTCATCAATTTGCTGGGGCGAGGGCAGATTCATTAATCTATTCGGCCTAAATATCAGGGCTATGCGCCGAAATGTTCCTATGCCCCAGCCAATCCGTGAACTGTCGTTCGGTGGTCCTGTTCAGCAATTTGCTGGGGCAAGGGCATATTCATTAATCTATTTGGCTAAATTGCAGTACTATGCAGTTATTTTAACGCTGGATTAATTTAGTAGTTTGTTCCATTCATGTTTTTACATCTTACTTAGCCGATTAACAAGCACATGCATCAGGCAGAAAGGCAAAGGCAATTTTCATTCATAAACTGAGTACAAACAGAAGTCACTTTACAAGTGAAAACTACCCTACGATAGCTTCTCACAAAAATAAATAGTCAAAAATTTAACAAATCTAACAAAACCTACATATACACGATATCAAAACAAAATGAAATATACTTTGACCCTAGGTCAGTTTTCAAGGTCAGACTCCAATGGCTCAACATCTACCTGCTCATACGGAATTGGCTGCTCCGATACCACATTAGCGGCAGCTAAGGCTTTGAGCTAGCCGTGTTTGAACCCCCTATTCTCGAACTTAGGCACTTCCTCGACATAGTTCTCCAAGACCGCATCCTTGCCAGCTTGGAATTACTTGGAAATCTTGGATTCGGCGCTCGCCATCGCCCTCTTTGACTCCTCTAAATCAGCCTCCAGCTTGGCAATCGTCTCGTTGGCCAATTTGAGTGCTTCTTCGCTAGCGTTCGCCCTTTCCTCGGTGACCAATCTCAGTTGGTCAGCGGTCTTGGCCTTATCTACTTCGGCAATGGCCCTCACTCTTTCTGCCATCGCTTTCATGGCCTCAGACTCGACTTTGAGAGAGGCCTCTACTGTCTTGCCCTTTTCATTTTCCACATCGGCTGTGAGAAAGCCGATCTGTTCGATAGCATCATGTTCGCGATGACCAATCTCAGCTATCCTTCTCACCGCCTACAAAACAAGGAATCAATAAGCTAGTTGATATAAAAAACTTTTCTTTTGTTTAGCCTTGCAAAATTATAAACAATGATCATGTACCAATATCGCCGATTGAGCAGCTAATGCGATAGACAGCAGATCGAGCTCTGCCCTAAAGGTTGCTCTGTCAACCAGCCGAGAAATGAAGGAGGCCAAGCTCATGGCCACAGCGGCATCTTTTACAGCCAATGCATCAGAAGCAACCGGCACGTTTTTTATCCTTGGTTGGATTGTAAACGACATAACCAAGTTCGATTCTTCCACGCGTGGCCGTTTATCCACTAGGTTTTCCGAATAATCAGCTTTGTGTTTGGCCTGACGTTTTTCCCCCTATGCTCCGTCACTTGACCCTCTTGTTGATCGACAACAGGTTCCATTTCGGCCACATCAGTTTGAACCGTCTCCTCAATAGGAGTAGGTGGAGGAGATTCTGCCCTAGCGTCGGGTGGAGGGGGTGGAGGTTCAATTCGCTCGGCTTCGGCTCTCCTTCGGGCAGCCATCCTCTCTGTATTTTTTCGCCTGGCCATTTGACTAAGCGATTCTCCAGCCATGTTGTCAGGATATAAGCCGAGTAGGTCCCCTAAGTCAGTGAAAATATCTTCGAAGGACACGTCCGCTCTGCCAGAAGTGGATGGAGGATTGAGGCCGGCTTCTTCAAAAGCCAAATTTAGTGCCGTGTCAACCTCCTCCTCTAGTCTGACAGGTCTGTCCAAGGAGGGTTGATTTGGCTGTTCAGCGTCTCCTCCAACTGCTTGTTCATCTGCTGGCTCTGAATCTGAAGCTTCAAGACCAATCTGCCTAAGGTTCTTGAAGCTTGGAAAAATAAGCGCCATAAGATGCTGTTCACCCCTCAGAATCGGAATGTTGTCTGCGGTCGAAAAAGTAGCGTAAGTCGGCTCGTATCTCAGAAGAATGTGGGCCACCCTCCCTTGCTTCTGGAGATTTAGACGGCCGAAGAACTGGAGTGCGGTTATAATCTGCGTAAGTATAGCGTCGTCGGCCGAGATGAGAACTTTTTTCAAATCGTTTTGCTGCACAAATAAAACGGTAAATACGTAGAATTTGAACCAGGTAAATACTTAATAAAAATTCGTGGGGGGTTAAACGGCTACTTGGTTCGCCTCTTAGCTTGGGCACTAGATCTAGGCGATCGTCGCCCTCGCCGAATTCCCAATTACAACAGACAACGACCATGACATCATCAACACGCTTGCCAGAGCTAGCAAGCATAGTCACCAAGTGATGGTTGGTGTCCTTGTCCCCGAGGAAGTAGCGCCCCTGTCGGCCAGAAGATTTGGCCAAGGCATAACAATGCCAAATAGCAGGGATTCCAAGGTTAATCCTAAGACGTCAATTTAGTTCTATGATTCCCATTATTATTCGGTAAAAATTTATGTTTGGTTGAGAACGGATTAAACCCCAATGGCAAAGGACAGCCCTTAAAAATGGATGAAGGGGGAAACGGACTCTGTCCTCAGCGATTGACAGGAGAGGGAAGATGATTGTATTCTCATCAGTCCTCTTCATGTCAACTACGTTCTTTGCCAAGAGTGACAGATGGACGTCGGCGGGGATAGAAAAATGACAACGGAAACCAGAGGCTCGATCCATAGAAAGAAGGGCACTCAAATGTTTCACCATCATAGCCAATAAAGTGGACACTTTAAACAGAAAACAAACAAGGAAATGGGAGTCAAAATGGGAGAGAGAAAAACTTACAAGAAATAAGGAGGACAATGAAGAACAGAAAAAAGTTACAGAGGACGTTAAGCGAGGGAGGTGAACTGATAGGCAACGAGAAACCTTGTGTATTCAAAAAGCATACAAACGAAGAGACAACACAGTTTCAAATTGTATTAAATGAATGAAATGTATGAAGGGGCAGGAGATTATAATCATTACTAAAAAGAGTAGGCGTTCTAACGTTTGCATTGAAATAAGGGAAACCGCCGTATTTTTTGACCCTACAAGTCCAAGACCAAACATGCCGAATAACTGACATTAATAGGATGTTTGGGGGGCAATTGTGGCAGCCGAATAATATTATTACGTAGGGAAGCCGATTTAGTTTAAAAAACAAAATCAAGTTATGTACTATACGGCTCTATCCTGGAGGGACAGAGGCCGAATAACCAGAACGGCCATAGAATCAGTTGTAAGCTATGCCGGGTACGAATATGTAGGAGAGAATAGCCGAATAACCAATTATTCAGTGGTCGAAAGGTGGGCCCAACCATCAATATCAAGGACGACTATAAATAAGAGGAGCATCAGCTAAGAAAAGGTATGTGAGAAAAAATAAGATTAACTTGAGACACAAGCAACCAAAAGAGTATACACTAACTTATCCGTCGGAGTGCTAATTCCAGCACTTCCGACCGGAGTGTTCATTCCTTTTTAGGTGATTAGCTGAGGATCAAGAGTGTCCTACAGGATCTAGAGAGTATTTCCAAACCATATCTTCACAGTAGCAAACGTATATATGATTTTATTATAAAAATAATGATTTGCGACAGTAAAATAATAGTCGCCAATTTTTTTTTTTTTTTTTTTTTTTTTGCGATGGAAAAATAATTGTTGTAAAAAGTAGGTTAGGCAGTCGCAAATAGTTTGCGACTGGTATTTTGCGGTCGCAAAAAGCATTTGTCACCCCCACATTTGCGACCCTCATTTGCCGTCACATGGGCTGTCGCAAAAAGTCTTTTGCGATTGCTTTTTTATTATTCGCGACGACTTTTAGCGATCGCAAAAAGTACTTTTTTTAGTAGTGTAATGTTAAATACTTCAAAACTTTTGAGAGTAAATGTTCAAAGATATAGAGTCAAAGTGATGAAGGTATTTTTCTAGGGTATTCAACCTCTAGTAGAGCTTTTCATGTCTATAACCTGCGTACTTTGTCTTTAATGGAATCGATCAATGTGGTTATAGATGACACAGGTTCTTCTACTTCAGCGTTAAATGAAAAAGAAAATGGTGAGTCTCCAATGTTGGATACTGAACCACAAAGTCAAAGAGAAGCAGAGGACCAGGCTCAAGAAGATGAGCCAGCACCAACTTTTAAGGTAAGTCCGAGTCCAAAAAGTGCACAAAGAGACACCACTACTGATGCTCCTGTCACTACAAGTCCAAAATTCAAACCATCAGCAAGGGTGAAACTGAATCATCCGGCTCAACAGGTGATTGGAAGTGTCTTAGATCGAATGAAAACCTAAAGACAAATTTGGGAGGACGTATCTCATGTGTGTTATGATTGATTAATTGAACCAAAGAATATAAAAGGGACCTTACTAGATGATAGTTGGGTCAATGCTATGAATGAAGAATTAGGTCAATTTGAACGTAACAATGTTTGGACTCTTGTCCCCAAATCTAGAGACATGAATGTAATAGGTACCAAGTGGATCTTTAAGAATAAATCTGATGAGAATGGTACTATAGTTAGAAATAAAGCTAGGTTGGTTACTCAAGGCTATACTCAAGTAGAGGGTCTTGATTATGATGAGACGTTTGCCCTAGTTGCACGTCCCGAATCTATTCGTATTTTACTTGGTACTGCATGTTTTCTTGGGTTCAAATTGTTTCAAATGGATGTGAAAAGTGCCTCTCTGAATGGGTACTTGAAAGAAGAGGCTTATGTTGATCAACCAAAAGGGTTTGAGGACCCAAAATGTCCAAACCATGTCTACAAGTTAGACAAGGCATTGTATGGGTTGAAACAAGCCCCTCGGGCTTGGTATGATCGTCTTACTACCTTTCTTCTTAATAATGATTTTCAAAAGGGTAGTGTGAACATGACTTTATTTGTGAAACATACTAAGTCTTATATACTTGTTGCTTAGATTTATGTTGATGATATTGTGTTTGGATCCACTGCTGATCATCTTATGAAATATTTTTCGGATTGCATGACACATGAGTTTGAGATGAGCATGATAGGAGAGTTGTCTTATTTCTTGGGTCTTTAAATTAAACAGTCTCCTTCGGGTATGTTTGTCTCTCAGGCCAAGTATTTCAAAAATCTTATGTCTAAGTTCGGTCTCGAGTCGGCCAAACATGCACGCACTCCCATGAGCACTAGTCTTCACCTTTCCAAAGATTCCTCTGGTATTGATGTTGATCCTACCCTTTATAGGAGTATGATAGGGAGTCTCTTGTACCTCACAGCCAGTCGTCCTGACATTTCATTTAGTGTAGGTGTTTGTGCCCATTACCAAGCTTGTCCTAAAGAGTCTCATCTTCTTGCAGTCAAACACATCATAAAGTATGTTAATGGGACATTAGGTTATGGGATTTGGTTATCGACTGACACTACAGCTGAAATCACTGGTTTTTCCGATGCCGACTGGGCAGGGTGTGCTGATGATCGTAAGAGCACATCTGGAGGGTGTTTTTACCTTAGGAATAATTTGGTTGCCTGGCATAGCAAAAACCAAAATTCCATCTCTCTTTCGACCACTAAAGCTGAGTACATTGCTGCAGGGAGTTGTTATTCCCAAATGTTGTGGATGAAGCAAATGCTTCATGATTATGGTATAGACTAGAACACTCTCTCCCTCTTCTGTGATAATACTAGTGCCATTAATATTTCTAAAAATCTAGTCCAACAATCTCGCACCAAACATATTGACATTCGTCATCATTTTATTCGAGAGTTAGTGGAAGAGGGCCTTGTTGTTCTTGAACACATACCCACTGAGCATCAAAAGGCTGATATTTTTACAAAACCCCTTGATCTTCTTAGGTTTGAGTTCCTTAGAAAGACCTTTGGTGTTGTGCTTAGTCACTAGGGTGTGACCTATTACTAGAGTGGGTGAGAGTGATCGGCTTTATGTTTACTTGGATACTATAATCTCATTGTCATTGATTCTGTCATCTCTGCATTTAGACTCATACGAACACCTCGCATGCTGCTTGCAAGATTTCATTCTTCTTTGTTCATAGCTCATCCTGAATGCCCATGCTCATTGACTTCATGATCTCATTATGTATACATTCTTGGGAAAAACTATTGCAGGGGTTTCCGCACAAGTGATTAAAGTTCTATATGGACCTCTAACAGTGTCGTATATACATTTTCAGAGGAATTGACCTATACTGGCATATCATGGGTGATGTTGAGTCTCTTAACCATCTACCATGGTTTTTCACTTCTATGGTTCCTCCCTCGATTCATTGAAGTCCGAGCATTAGGAAAAGCTACCTCAGAGGCACCAAGAAGGCCATCCTTATTGATTTCATGCTTATCTGGTTTGGTCTCCATACTCTTGAGCGTGCATGCCACCAGTGAGTGTCGACAAGCAAGAAGAGAAACAAAAAAAAAAAGAAAAAAAGAAAAGAAAAAGGGACTCATTGATTGAGGGGGAGCCTTTGCTTTTACTTAACAAATACCCCTTGATTTCTAGTAGTTTGACTTTTCTCAGTGATGGTTAGTTACTCTTGTCAGAGGTTCATCCATCCGATCACTATGAGGATTAACTCTAGCTCTGTGGCCTCTCAAGGATTACACACACACACACCTTCTTTATGTGAACTATCATATTTGTCTTTGAGTTATGCATCCCCATGAAGCTTATGCTCACTGATCAATATTTATCTGACTTGCTCATGTTATTATGCTTTATGTTTTCAAAATTGCGAGTTTGTGGCTTCATGGTTTGTGGATTATCCCATCTTAGTGTCACATACTTGCTATTGTGCTCACTTCCTTTTGTTTCAAGTCTGTGACAACCCTCACCACTGATTAGTGCTAATCTATGATTAAGCATGTTAACTGACTGATTGACTGAAATCCGAAATTGATTGATTGAGTGTATAGCTTAAGTGCATTTCTATCTGTTTGTCATTAAATTATCTGTTCATGTTTTAAGTTTTGAACTGTAAATTGAAGGCCTTATCGGCGGCCGAATCTGAAATTGATTAGTGTTTTATGTTAATTAGAATTTATGTGATTTTATGGTATATTTAATTGAAAATTGATTTGGTATGATTAAATTGGATTAAATAAGCTAAATTACAATAGTTGGACTTATTTACCTTAGTGCCATTAAGTGGACTTTGCTAGACCAAATGTTTAGTCTTGCTTTACATGTGTTGGCCTCACTTTTCATCATCCTTCTTGAGAGACCAAACGTGAGAGAGAGCTAGAGAGTTGGAGAAGAGCTTGAGTTCTTCATATTTGCTTGGAGTCTTGAAGATTTTGAAGTGAGATTGCATAATTGAGCTTCTACATTTGAAATTGAAGGCATAAGGTAGGAGAATCACCTTCTTGATTGTTAAATTAAGTCATATATTGCATGGTTCATGGAATTTTAGAGTTTAGAGTCTAGAATTGGTTAAGATTGTTGAATTGAAGCTTGTATCATGCATGCATGTTCATATTGTTGAGTTTTGAAGTTGTTTCATGAGGATTTCTTCATGCATGTTCATATTTTTGGTCTTGATCCATGAACTCACCATGTTTTGAAGTTAAACATTGCATTTGATCTTGTTTTGTAGCATTGGAGTTCCTAGGAACCCATGCATGTGTTGAATTTGCGTTGTTCTTCATGTTCATGGAAACTTCTTTGAAATTTGTGTTCAATCGAACTACCTTTGGGCTTTGATTCCTCAAATTGATCTTCAAAACATGCTATATTATGAGTTTACAAGTGCTTTCCAGAAAATTAGCCCAAAAGGAACGTTTTTGGTACATTTAAAGTTAAGTTTTGAGCTTGAGGTTCAAATATGGAAATTCCAGATTTTGGACTCACGCTCGAGCGTACACCCTGTGTTCATGCAGTCCGCTCGAGCGGGAAAAGTGACGCTCGAGCGGGAAATGCGTGTATCCAATACTTTGCCCATATTTACAGTTCGCTCGAGCGAGGGAATGCACGCTCGAGCGAAGACTTGTGTCTCACGCTCGAGCGGGGATCGAGCATCCGTCGAGCATGAATTGCACGCATCCAGTACTTTTGCATGATTTTACAGTCCGCTCGAGCGGGAGAAACCACGCTCGAGTGGAGCCCTTTTGTCTGCATGTCCGCTTGAGCTGGGAATCCCATGCTCGAGCAGGACCCCTATTTTCTGAAAATTCTGTAAAGTGTTTAAAAGTGCATCTTTGCATCCTTATTCTATCCTAGGCATTCCTAGGCCTAGTTTAAGGCATCTTAATGAGGATATTGATATAGAACCACACAGAGGCAAATTAGGGATTAAGTTATTATTTCTCAACTGTGTTGCTTAGTGTGTGTTCGCTCTGTAACTGTGTAGGGTTGGCATTCGAGGACGCTCTAGCTTATCTGTAGCCCAGAACTCTGTGAGTAACAATGTTGTAAGGATATGCTCAATCATGAATATTTTCTGAATGAGCAATTGTACCACTTTCTGAAATGATATTTCTTACTGAATGAATGTTTGTCCTATTTGTGAACTGTATTCGTGGCATCCATAGCAATTTACTGTTACTGTACTGTACTGTACTGTTACTGTCACATAAATCTCTGTCGGTTCCCATGTTTGGAACCACTACTGTTTACTGATATGATGGCCATCAACTGACTGTTCGGTCTGTTAAGACCTACTGTACTGTTTTGCTATTGGATGTACCACATATGACTATTATAGTTTCTGAATGACTGTTATGGCATGAATTATGAGCCACAAACTGAATGACTGATATACTGATAAATGACTGTTTTCAATATTGAAAGGACATTCATTTTTAACCTCTTTACGCATATGTTATTCACTGGGCTTTAACTCACTGCTCATATATATATGTAGGTGTTCTGGCACCGGACCGTTGCTAGAAGCATCAGGCTAAGCCCTTGTTTTGTCAAGCCAACCAACGTGCCTCACTGCGAGGTTCCAAGTGCTGCCAAGCTAAGGTTGCTTCGGGGTGTTTTAGTTTCCCCATTTTCTGTCTCTATTTTGTATAGACTGTATAGACTGTTACCGCACTGTTATGGTAGGGATTTGGTCCCTAACTTGAGTACCCGTATATGATTGTAAATGATGTATGTATATACTGTTTTTGTTCTGAATGTGAATGTGTTATGAAAAGTCTTTTTGCATACAGACTGTCACAGCTCCTTGGACATCTTTTAATTACTGTTTTGGCTTCTGCCAGCCTCTATACTCTGTATTACTGTTTTACTATTAAGCAGGCCTTCGGTAATCTCGATTACTGGCCGGTTATGATGCTAAACCCATAAGGGCGGGTTTGGGTCGTGACAAGGTCCCATTTGACAGTGTGAGCTAGTTTTATCTTCTCATAAGGGTGTTTTTTTGCCTTGGTGATTTTTTTATCCGCTCGAGCGGACAATTTAGCGCTCGAGCACATTTTTACTCCATCCAGTTCTTTTGCAGAGTGCATGAGATTCTGTGAGCAGGTTTTTTACGCTCGAGCGTCCGTTTCGTCGCTTGAGCAGAGAGACGCGCATAAATGAGTCCACTCGAGTGTTTAGTCTCACACTTGAGTGGCAAGCCCTAGTATATATTTTGCAACCCGTCGTTTCAGTCTCATTTTTCCCCTCTTTTCGTGATTGTCTCTGTCTCTGTCTCTGTCTCTATCTCTCTCTCTCTCTCCCCTAGGGTTTCGATTGCGACTCACCTGGGCTATGATTTGGTCATCCCTCTTCTTCTTCCTTCTTTGATTCATCTCTGGTAAGTTTCCTACCCCAGTTTTTTTTCTTATTTTCTTTACTTTTTCTCTCTCTCGATATGTTTTTGGAGTTTGTTAAATTCTTGTGCTTTGGTTTGTTTTCTGACTTGTGTGACTTGGTCGGTGCTGGTTTTGTGTTTCATTCACTTGATTCACACACTTCCACAGAGGGTTTTAAGCATGTTGGTGATTCAAAGACTTCATTCTTCATTCACTTGGTTCGACTCTCTCTAAGTTGTGGTCTTAATTATTTGTCAACTGTGTGCATCTTTAATACTATTGAATTGGTCTACTTTGGAGTTTGCTCTATGGTTGTTTTTTGACTACTGGCTTATGATTTGTTGGGTTCTGCATTTTTGTCCTAATGTTATGGTTAGTGCTATTATTTTTTTTGCATTTTGTCTCATTTGGATTTTGTTTACTAATGGTTTTTTTTTTTTTTGGTTCTAACTATTTTGGGTTTGGTTCTAGGGAATGTTCGGTTAGATTAGTGTTGTTTTTTCATTTTAGGTTTATCGTGTCTTCCTCTAAACGTCGTTAGTCCACCGCTGCTCGCCCATAGTATAACACTGAATGTTTTCCTTCATCTGACAAGGCCAAAAACTTTCAGGAAGCCTACCTTTCTCGGACTGTCCATTTGGAACGCAATGTGAAACCTAATACTTTTGATTCCATTTCAATTAGGTCTGTCTTTGAACCTTTAGGAGGTGACCTAGTTCTTTCCTTCTCAAGGTGTCAAAACCTGGATTGGGTCAGGGAATTTTATTGCAATATTGAAGGTGTTGATGATATAGGACCATCTTTTAAAACTTGGGTACAGTCCGAAGAAATTTTTGTTGACCAGGACCTTATACGCTCTCTCCTCGGCATTGGTTCAATTCTTCATTCTTGGTATCCCTTCTTTGTTCGACCTGATTGTGACTTCAACGAGGTGGCCACTGCATTGTGTGGTACACCTCGTACCTAGATTCAAGGGGTTCTCATCAAGCAGAATGAGCTCCTTCCTCGGTTTAGGTTGCTCAATCTCATAGTATGCACTAATCTTATTGTCACCACCCATAGCTCTGAAATAAGCCGAGAGCAAGGTTATGTCCTAGATTGCATTGATCACCAATTACCCATTAACCTTGTCACCTCTATCCTTCACAAAATGATTGCCGTTATTGGGAACAAATAGTTAGCATTGCCCTGTGGTTGTCTGATCAACTGTCTTCTGTCTAGACTTGAGGTCCTGGTTTATGAGGATGATGAGTATGCCACTCCCATTAAACCCTTCACTAAGAAAATCGTGTCTCAAAGCCGTGCGCATGTTAAGGGGGAGTCATCTAGGGCATGCCTTTCTTCTATAGGCGATACTTGTAGACACCCCATTTTTGATGGCCCTTCAAGACTTGGATGTTCTTGCAGGTATATCCGGTGATGAGTCTGTTTGCTCGCCAAGCGCTCGAAGTTCTCAGCGGAATGCCACAGGTTTGAGCCTTTCAAACCCTGCATCCATTTTGTCTCTTTTTTGGACCATGCCTTGGTCTTTCCCTCCTGCAGTCTATGGTGGCTTGTCGACCATCTATGGAGGCTGCCGGCCAACACTTCCTGTCTGCCGGCCATTGATGTGCCTTACAGGCCATCAATGATGCCTTGTCGGCCACTAGTGTTTCCTGTAGATATTTTATGCCAGCTGTTTGCACAGATGCTTGCATCTGTCCACACGTGGAGGGCTAGATCTCCTTGTATATAATTCATGTTTTCTATATATAGGGACCCCCTCTCTCATGCTTTGAGGTTATAAAATTTCAAACTCAAAATTTTTTTTCTCTCTCTCTCTCTCTTGCAATTTAGTGCACACTTGCCTAGTTATACCACTCTTTACATCGTTAACCAAAATTGATCACATTTGCGCTGAGGTCTCTTAAGGTCTTTTTGGAGCTCTTGAAAGTGGTTTTGACTTGTATTTGTGCCTAAAGTTGTGCTTGGCTTCAAAAGGTATAACACTTGTCTTTTAACTTGTTTTAGTACACTTGTTTCTCTATCTTTTCCCACTGTTTTTGGGCCATTTTTTAGCTGTAAAAATCTCTGTTTCAATGGGCTGAAATTGGTGTTTTGAGCCATTTAAGATTAGGGGGGTGTCTCACCCATCTTTATTCCTTGTTTTTAAGGTTTTTGCACCTTTGTTTCTCATTTTTAAACCAACCCTTTTTGGCCTTTTAACCACTGAATTTTAGAGTATTTTCAGTGACAAAAAACATGTTTTGAAGTCCAAAATTGGAGCGGTTAGCCTCCCCTCCTTATGTCTTGTTTGCTAGCCTAGTTCATTCTATATGTTAGCATGTTTTTCTAGCTTTTTATAGCTATATTCCAACATATTTTTGCCTTTGTTTTAGACTGTTGTAGCTCTGTTTTGGGCTATTTGGGTCAATTGAGTCTTGTTTTGCATGGTTGTAGTGTGAAGGCCCTCATAAGGATGGTGTTTTAGGTCATTAGACACCCCTTGTTTGAGTTGATTGCGTGTTTTGGTGTTGTTTTGCACTTCATATCAGCACCTAAAGCTCTGCAACCTCCCTCATTTCTTCACTCTTTATTTGCTTTGAGGGTTGTTTCAAACTTGGGATTCTTTAAGCTTGAGATTGAGGTCCATACTTAATGATTTAATCCTCTTTTGAGGATTTATTACCAACGGCATGAAACTTCTCTCATGCCTTAAACCACCCCTTGGTTGACACTTTTTTCACTTTAGAAAACTCTCACCAATGGACTTAATTGACCAAGTAATGGTTGGTAATTAAAATGAGTAAATAAAAGTGGCAAGTGAAATTGAGCATGATAATAACTTGTGTGTTGTGTGTTCAATTGGACGTTAATTGAACACTAGAAAAATTGGGACATTTAATACTCAAAGTGATGAAATGTGTTAAGTTTCCTAGGTCTCCATTACCCTTGATCATGCATGATAGGGTGATGGTTCTTAAGTGCCTTGTTTTGCATTTATTGAGCTTGCACATTTGGAATCACAAGCCATCATGCAATGAAATTGCTTGGATTGGTGGTTTGTGGCTTAAGTTAACAACTCCTTGGATTTATTCATGAAAAGGAGGGGTGAATTGTGCAATCCTTGGAAAAACTCTCTTTTTGCTCTATTTGTACTCTGCTGTAGCATGATGATCTAGTGCATCAGTGGCTGGCAGACCACCATCGATGGCCGGTAGGTGGCCGGCAGTGCACCACAGATGGCTAGCACTTAGCTGGTAGACTCTACCAGTGGCCGGCTAGCCACTGATGCAACCTCAATAAAATGTTGGTAAGGTGGAGCAAAATGGTTCTGGAAGTGTTTAACTCTACAAACAGAGGCTTTCGAGAGCAAAACGGAGGTCTTTTCGGGTGGTATCCGAGCATGCGCATTTGCCATTTCCCGAGGCAGAGTAGTGGCAGCGTAGTTATAGACTTTAATTACTTAGTTTACATTTGTGTTGTAACTTAATTAGTTGGCTTACTAGTTAGTTCATTCAAGTGTTGTAATAATTAGTTAATTAGTTTAGCTATTTATTTCATCTTGGTTTGTAATAATTAGCTTAATTAGCTTAGCCCTAAATAGTTGCTAGTTAGCTTAGTTATTCATTCAGACTCTCCTTCGTGAGAGTAAAATGTTGTAATAATGTGTATGTCTTCCAACCCCACGCCTTTTTCCCTTTTACTTGACCGCTTTTGATTGTTAATTTAAGAGCATTGCGTTTCAATTAGCATACCTTATGCTTACAACCATTCATATGTCTTGCATGCACCGAGGTACGGCGCATCATTCAAACTGCATTGTCGTTTCAATAATTCTTTGAATACGTGTGCAAAGCGCATGTTATTTAATTGAATCATGTGCCATATTAGTAGCCGAGCCTATTGATTGCCTTCATCGCAAGTGTTGCATTAGTCATCTTGTATAGTTAAGAATCATGCATATTTTTTCTAACTCATATTTTCTTAGTTAGGAGTACTAGGTCAGTTTTTAACGCTTTAGCATACTTGCATGAGTGTGAGTGATTGCCATGACTAGCATGCTTGCCATGAGGCTAAATGCTTACTTGTTAAAATGTTTGAATGCCTGTGGATGAAGGTTTGTTGCTTAAATTGGAACGATTCAACAAATGTAAGTTTTAAGCCCACTATGTCTAATGGCAAATTCACTGCTTTAAGCCCACTTTGTTTAGTGGCAAATTCGCATACTTTAAGCCCACCTGAGGTGGCAAATTCAAACCCTTTTCACAAAACAAACATGAAATTGAATTATTCCAACTTGAGCAAACTAATCTATACTTGTATGCGCACATCACATAGTAATACTAGCTTAATGACCAGAACAAGAACACATAATGTACATAAAAAAATTATATCATGATTAGTAGAGCCCGATCTTTGATCGGGCGAGTAGGGGTGCTCAATTGATGACCTTCTCCTCTCGTACCTAAGTTCCCAAGTTGAGGCAACTTTGGTGATGACGGATACGTGGCCTTTGGCACAAGTCATGGGTTTCCTAGATTTCCCCAAAAATAAAATACTTAGGTGGCGACTCTGTATCTGGCAAAACAGTCCAATTTTGGCATTTTTTATTCAAAATCAATTTTCCTAATGATTTTCCGGATTTGGACTCTTTGGTGTTTATCAATTTCACATTGCACTTATGAGATTAGATTCAGAACCACGGGAGTCGGAACTGTAGGGCTTTCTTTCGAGCTTCCGAAAGGGGGCGCGAAAAAGCCGAGCTATAGTTTTTGGCGACTCTGCTGGAGATTTAGAGAACTTGACTTGAATTCAAGATATGATATTTTATCTACATTTATGTGTTTCTTTGCATTTACATTTGCATTGGTGCGCCTAAGTCACTGTGTTTGCCATATACTATTCCAGAACGGTTTGCCGAAGGCTTGCTTGGAAAAGCTTGCCAAAAGGCTAACCAGTTATGGGCTTTACCATGATGGGAACACAACCCTTGGATCTGGACTACCGTTGTACCATTTGATCCTCCTTTCACTTCTTGGTGTTAGATGTGAGAGGTATATTAGGTAGTCTTACTGAGGTACCCTTTTGACCAATCGGCCTAGTTATATATCGAAAACCATGGAGACTGTCCCAAGCTAGGACAGGTTACTCACCCGAATGCAGGATTGTGTGAAACCACATTAGTTGAGTAGTGAACCCTAGTTCCTGATGAAACTAGGACAGGGCAACCCTACCCCATCATAGGGGTGTTTTGGCTCTTACTTAACTGGTATGTGCTTTTAGAGTGAAACTCTACAGGAATGTATGTATCAGTTGCAAGTTTGGGTATCAGTTTTGGTGGCAGAAATCAGTGTTAAGTGCAGTTCTACAGCTTATGATTGCAACTTTATGATTGCAACTGTATGTTCTTCTTTATTTCTTTTTGAAAGAAGTGCCAAACATGGACTGCTTTGCCAGATACAGAGTCGCCACCTAAATATTTTATTTTGGGGAATTTAGGAAACCCTGACTCGTTACCTAAGGCCACGTGTCCGTCATCACCAAAGTTGCCTCGACTCGGGAACCTGGGTACGATTGGGAAAGGTCACTTCATTGCCGAAGGCCACGTGTCTGTCATCACTAACACGTATTCAATTTGGAATTGAAATACAAATACAATTAGTATGATGCACCGAGCCCGGTGCATGCAAGACAGATGAATGATGCAAACATGCAAGCATAAGTATGCTAATTGAAACATGCCCTAACCTAACCATCATAAGCTGGTAAATAAAAGGGAGAAAGACGTGGGGTTGGAAGACATACATCACACGCACGCACACTTATTACAATTATGCCCTCGCTCGGAGGGTCCGAATAAATAATACAGTCCGAATAATAATTACAGTCCGAATAAGTACAAAACCCTAATTAATTAACAATTTAACTAGGAAAGCAAGTAAATTAGCATGCAAATCCATGGACCGCCTCAGCTCTGTTCCTAATGATGAAAGATCCATGCTCGAGTTGCCTTGCGCAGAAATTCATTGCGATGCCCCGATTCGCCTTTGTTTGCAATTAATGCCGGAATGCTGTGCAAGGCATTATAAAGCTGCTGATTTCTGATTTGCTGCAACAGAGAGCAAGAAAGGGGCACAACAAAGTATTTTGAGATATGTATGCATGACTACTCTTCAGGGAGTGTAGTCCTCGATCCTCGTGCCACCAATCACGCATCTCGATGCATGATGGCCGAGGAGTCGAATTGCACGACTCGATGTGAAATGAATGCACATATAAACACAACAAGACCTAAACTCCATTATGGGTAATTTGGAGTGTCGGCGACCGGGAATTAAGACGCATTCCGTCACTCGAAGTACGAAACGTCCCTCGTTTCCCGTGCTTGGGCTAACTCCTATCTCAAACACAATGCAAATGAGATGGCATACACAATGCGACTAACATACAACCTAGCATACGCAATGCTATGAAATGGCATACACAATGCTCGATGTAACATGGCATACACAATGCTCTAACATGCAACTCAGCATACACAATGCTATGGACCGAAATGGCATACACAATGCACGATGGACTTACACCAACATGAGTGGAACTCAGCCACACTCACATCAGTGGCCATTAGATGAAAATGAGACAACCGAAATGCATGCACATGTGCACAAATACCAAGGACCGAACCTAAGACATCAAATGCCACTCTACCAAAGCATGGCAAGGGATGAAAGATGGCATACAAACATGCAATTTCCAGCTCTGAAATAAGATGCTCAATGGTCCCAAATCACGGAAACATGTCACACAATGCAAGTTAGGGGGGCCGGGTACTGGCACTAGTGAAGTGCGTTACACTAGAGGTACCCAAAGCAATGCACCAAAGGAAAAACCAACCCCAAACAGACCCTAGGCAGGTCTGAAACAGTGGGGAAATGGCCTAAAATGATGGCTCGGAATGCAACGAAACGAAGCTCATTCAATGGTCCGAAAACAAAACATACAAGCCCGACTCTCAAACGCATTTAAAGAGTACAAAACATGGCAATATGGAATTAACATAGGCTCTGAAATGTGATGCAAAATGACCCCAAAGCATGAAAATGCCTCAGCACATGCATGCAATGGACCTCAAACCTCAAAGTTAAGCATGGGTATTGAACTACAAGCATGCAAAACAAACATCATTCAAACATGAGACCCAAAAATAGAGCTAGGGCAGTCCAAAATAAGCACATTATCAGTTTAAGATATGGCCAAAATGTGCTAAAATCAAGGTCCAACAAAGCATGCAAAGAAAGCTAGTGAACCATGAGTTGTTCTACAACTATATGAAGCATATGAGGGCTCACCAAACCAGTGAAAAATAGATGTATGCCATGTCAAAATATGCCCAAATAACCACTAAAACTCAGTCAATGCATGCAAAAATGATGGGCTCCTTTGAAAGGCCAATAAGTGGGTTACTCTACACATACATGATGGACATCAATGATGGAAAAACCACCTCTGGAAATAGGTTATGACAGCCCTAAAACTCACCAAAAAGGCCCTGAAATCAACCTAGGAAGCATGCAAATGAAAGACCCTTTGAAAGGCCTTGAGTGGGATTGTTCTACACATGCATCATAGAGATAAAATATGGCCAAAGGGCTCCGGACAGAGTCAAGCCAGACCTTAAAACTCACAAAATAGGGCCTGAAATGTGACTTCACAACATGCAAGATGGAGCCCCTTTGGAAGGCCAACAATGCTAGTAAAGAGGACAAGGGGTGAGAGGGTCACCCCTTTCTGATTTTAGGGCTCAAAAACATATCTAAGCCACTGAAAATCCATTGGATTTCAGTGGCTAAGAGGCCAAACCAAGGCCAATGCAAATGCTCTAATGCATGGCCCTAAACATAAGGAAATGAAGCATGCAAGAGGGAGAATGACCCCAAACAGAAAAGTGACCTTAAGCAAACATGTTTGTAAGCTCAAAATAAAACTTTTTTTCAGCTTATGTCAAAGTCCAAAAATGTTTGCAAATAACGCTAAACTATGGAGCAAAATAATGTAAAAATTGGGGGAATAAGGGCTTACCCTTGTAGAGCCGACCCTCATCAACTTCTGGACCAAGAATGTGACCCCTCAAGCTCTGCAAATGACCTCCAAGATGCTTGAATGGATGGTGGAGGTGGTAGGCTATGAGGTGTAGTGTAAAATGGCCAAGAATAATGGGGTTTTGATGCTTGGAATGGAGAGTTATGGAGGAGGGTGTATGTATGCTTTAACCAAAGGATTCAACCCTTGCAATGGAAGCTCAGCCCCTTCTTTATAGAGGAGAGGCTCTAAAGCTTCTCTTGGAAGCTTCAAATATCCTCCATACACGTGTATGGAGGATGGTCCAAATGCCTCCCAGCTGGCACAGTTGTGATGCATTCAGAGAGAGCAAAAAGCAAGAAGTAGGCCGACCAGTTCAAGTGGTCGGCCGGCCACTCCCCCTGATCAGCCGACCAGGGGTCAAAAGGTTCAAGGAGAAATGCTGGCTGGCCACCCCAGAAAGGTGGCCTTCTAGATGAGTGCAACACAGCTGTATAGTGGAAAACCAGAAAATATGACCCAAGAGAGAGAAAAACCATATTTTTAGCAAAGTTCAAAAAGGTCAAGAAGAATTACTAGTCAGCCTACCCATATTTGTGGCCTCCTAGATGAGCACAGCACAATGGTGGTATGAAAAACCAGAAATTGTGGCTCAAAAGTGAGAAAAACCAACTTTCTGTCAGAAAAACTAGCTGGAGGAGAGAGAAAAAGAGAAAGCTGGTTTCCAAGGGGAAAAGCTGGCCTCCCACCATAATACCACCTCCCTAGCAATAAAAATAGGGTCTCTACCAAAAATGGACCAAGACGGATGCAAAACGAAGGTTCGGGGGCCAAAACGCGCAGTCCGAGGCCTTGAAAACAGGCTGTTAGGCACCGGAAGTGGCGTGCGACCACGAAGGTGGTCTCTCGGGCCACAGTGTCCCTCTAGGGAGAGGAAACAAGGTGTGTGCCAAAAATCGGAGCAAACAGAGGTAGTTAAGTGGTCCCGAATCGAGGCATATGGTCGACAGCTCCGAAAATTGAAAACTGGGCTCCAAACGGGAAAAATGGCCTACGACCACGAAACGTAGCCTACGGCCCCTGAGAGATGGTCTACGAGACCTCTCCCTCCCTTCGGGAAGAAAAAATAGAGAAAACAGGACCTGGTTTGCAAACCGAGGCAAAGCATAAAAGAGCCCCAAAATCTGGAGGCAAGACTCGCAGCCGAGACTCTGAAACCTCATAACGAGCACAATATGCATCATCACCGAGCGCTCAATCGGTGACTCGGTGACGTCTGAGTCTTAAAGTTGGTCAAAAATGGGGTTTCTACAGTTGCCCCTCGTTGATAGAACTCGGAAGTCATAAGTGACGGGAGTGAATGTCAAAGCCCAGAGATGACCCATTTTTGATAAGGCCGCAGACTTAGACAAACAGGCAAGATAACAAAGAAATGTGCCCGCAGGCTGGGGCAAAATGTAAGGGGCATGCACAAAGCCGAATATAACTTATGATCATGTGAAGGAAGCTGTAATGAAGCGCACACGCAACAGTTTTAAGCAAGAATGCAAAGCAACAACTACATTTCATGCAGTTAGGATGTAAGAGAATTACTACAATTCTCACTGCGAATATAGTGTGCGTGTGCGATAGATACACAAAGCGAACGTGTGATAGATACACAAAGGGTGAACACAAGGTGTGATAGATGCACTTAGTGAACAAAGTGTGATGGATACACAAAAGGTGAACATGAAGTGTGATAGATGCACTTAGTGAACAAGTATGATGGATACACAAAAGGTGAACACAAAGTGTGATAGATGCACTTAGTGAACAAGTGTGATGGATACACAAAAGGTGAGCACGAAGTGTGATAAATGCACTTAGTGAACAAGTGTGATGGATACACAAAAGGTGAACACAAAGTGTGATAGATGCACTTAGTGATCAAGTGTGATGGATACACAAAAGGTGAACACAAAGTGTGATAGATGCACTAAGTGAACAAGTATGATAGATATACTAAAGGTGAACACAAAGTGTGATAGATGCACTATGTGAACAGAGTATGATAGATACACCAAAAATGAACACAAAATGTGATAGATGTACTATGTGAACAGGGTATGATTGATAGTCTGAATGTGAACACGAAGTGTGATAGATGCACCAAGTGAACAGGGTATGATTGATATACTAAATGTGAACACGATGTGTGATAGATGCACCAGGTGAACAGGTGTGATGGATACACTAAAAGTGAACACAAAGTGTGATAAATGCACTAAGTGAACAAGTATGATAGATATACTAAAGGTGAACACAAAGTGTGATAGATGCACTTAGTGAACAAGTATGATAGATACACTGAAGGTGAACACAAAGTGTGATAGATGCACTATGTGAATAGAGGATGATAGATATTCTGAAGGTGAACACGAAGTGTGATAGATGCACCAAGTGAACAGGTGTGATGGATACACTAAAAGTGAACAAAAGTGTGATAGATGCACTAAGTGAACAAGTATGATAGATATACTACAGGTGAACACAAAGTGTGATAGA
>NW_021026825.1:1930316-1972041 GCF_004153795.1 Camellia sinensis | reverse complement strand
ATAACTATCAACTTTGAGGGAAATTTTTTCGCACGCGTACCTTTAATACTTCTTTACGAATTCCGCCCGTATAAAATGATTGGGTGTTTTTTCAGACAGAAAGGTTTAAAAACTCTTTTATTTTGCTCCCAATCCACTTGGTCATTTAACACACAAACCCTTCATCCTCTGTTGGCTTTCTCTTCCCCTTTACTCTATTTCCCAACTTCATCTTCTGAGAAGACTCTCTATCAATGGCCTCTTCTTCCTTGAAAGTACCGGTTGTGGGGCGCGCGAGTCCATCCATAGCCTTGAAAAGGATCATTGATGAGGAGTGTGAGAAGTACAAGGCTGGTGAGAAAAGTGTCATTGACGGACACATCTTCATTCCTCGTCGTCATGAGCAACAAGAGTATGTACTCGGCCCCATTTTTAGGGAGATTTCCACTGAGCTTCCAGCTCTGTATCCACGTCTAGAAGATCATTGTCTCCTTTATGAAGGTAGTCTTGATTGGGGAAGCTAGAAGGTGAACCGACCCCATCCCTGCTGGCCCATAGTGAGACTAGAGTGGGAGGAATGATATGACCGAGTCGTCCCTGATAAAACACTGGATCTTCAGGAGCTCTGCCACTTCGACGCCGTCCAATTATCCAAGTTAACCATTTCGGAAGACCCTTTTTTAATACCTGTTTCCCTTTGTTTTTGGAATTCTGCTTTTAATTTCTTTCAGTTCAGATGTGGGATAATGGCTCATACTATCCTTGATATCTGTCATCTGTTACCCTACTGGCACCCCCATTGGTCCAGACTATCCTGACCTCAAAACCCCTTTTTCCCTCCCCTTTCTGAACTCATCCTATAATGACTTTGTCAAGGCTGAGAACAAAAGAAAGGGCCCTGTGACTGATAAGGAATTTTTCTTTTTTATATTGTATTGACTTTGCAAGTTCCTCTTCTACACCTCTTCTCAGAAGATCATGCCTGAATTTGCCCCTCTTGCCAAAGCTCTTGTTTTACAAAGAAAAGTGGCCTTAGCTCCATATGTTCTAGGCCATGTTTATAGAGATTGCTCCCCCTTTTTTTTTTACAACTACATTATTAAATTATTAAAATTTGACTCTATTTATATTTTTTTTATATATATAGAAAATCATTAATACCATCAAAACAAATAATTTATATAATATAAGAGAGATACTGCTATAGTAGTCTTTGCAATTTATGAGTGAAAATTAAAAAAAAAAAAGAGTAAGATTTTATGTTATTTGTATATATAATATATATTCAATATTTTTTAATAATCTAAATTACTTTAATATCATGTAATGTTTATATATATATATATATATATATATATAATATTTTTTTATATCTATATATGTATAATTTGGGTTTTGAGTTGCTCAGGTTGTTTGATATATTTGCCCAAGCCCGTCCAAATTTAATTCGGGCTTATAAATTTTTGCTCAAGCCCGTATCGAATTTAAAAATATCTTGTCCAAGCCCTAAAAAAATTCGAGCTGGATTCGAGTTGTTTGGGTTAAAACCGCCCAAGTTACACCCCTAATTAAAAGAGAGAGGATTCTAATGAATCATATCTCGCTTTTAATTGCGATTAAAGGGTTTCTTCACATGTGATGCTAATAATTCTTTTTTATATTTTGTTTTAAGATAAATTATAAATATACTCAATATTTGTTTAAAATATAGGGGAATTTTTTTTAAGGTCCCTAATAATAGTAATTTAAAGGATAAAGGACACCAAAAAAAGGGGTGATGCATCAGGTCCCTAAACTATATGGCGAGCATTTTAATTATTTCATTGACCAAAATACCCTTCACAAATCAACCCAGAAACGAAACTTGATTTCGATGACTGAGTTCCATTCCAAACTGTAGACACCCTATTTTTTACCGTCCTTAAGACTTGGGTGCTAGTAATTGCCTACTTAGTGATGCAGGTTGTGCAGTGTAAATGTTCAATTTCTTCAGCAAGGAGAGCGTCAAATCCAAACCGCACACCCCATTTTGGACCAAAGCTACTTTGGATGGTTTTTAGATCTTAAAACCCTCTCTTTCAAAATATATTTGAAATAAATTCCTATGATGTTCCGAGGCTCGCATTTTGTTAAATGTTGCGCTTTTCGGTAAACTGAGCGAGAACAATGTGGAAATGAATGAAAGAGAGATGAAATCATTGAAAAATCTTTCAAAACACCTTGTTTAGGGGTTTGGAGTTGAAGAAAAGAGGAGAAGAGGGAAGAAACCAAGTTGGAGAAGAAGATGGGTATGAATCGCTAAGAGAAAGTTGAGCGGTCCTCGCTAAATCAAGCCTATCTGTCTATGCACTTGAATTTAAGCTATGAGGCCACCACCGTTGGAAATAATACTTCCGGGGCTTCATTTTACACTCAAGAATCTCCTAAAACCAATTCCAGATGGAGAAGATATGATTGGTTGAAGTTGGGCATCATTCCAGTTGGACCGAAACTGAGCAGTCTTCACTAAAAGAGGGATATCTCTTAGCACAGTTGGAATTTTGATGCAAAGCTGACACCATTGGAAAGCTGACTTCTGGGGCTTCAATTTGGACACAAGAATGACCTAAAAGGGAGTTCATATGAAGAAGTTATGCCCATTTAAAGTTGGGTCTGAAAAGTAGATTTTGTTGGCCGATCGGCCAAAAAAGTAACAGATAAGTGGCAGATCGGCACCAAAGATAGCCGATGGGCCAAGAGTGACCTAAACTCAGATTTTTTGAAGATATTTCATCTCCAGCTATTCCACACAACCTCCAGCTGTCCCATACTTAGATATTTTCGACCAAACTCTTGCCTTTTGCTATATATGGAGCCAAATATCTCATTTCTAAAGGGTTAGAACATTTTTGAGCAATTGTGGGAGCTTCTCACACTAAAATCTCTCTCTCTCTCTCTCTACAAATTCCAGAGCTAAAGTTCAGCTTTTCCCTCAAGTTTGCTCTCCCTTTTGCCCTTGTGTACATGCAAGAGGTATACTTGGAGATATACCTTTCCTTTGCCTAGACATCCTTGATCAAACTTTATCACCAATGGGCTGAGATTCTTTGGAGCCTTGTTTGAGCTCCAAAAGGTGGTTCTAGCTCAGATTTTGGGCTGGTTTTGCAGCTGTGCATCAAGGGTAACATCTCTCTCCCTTTAAGCTTGTTTTACACACTTGCTTGGCCATCTTTTCACACTACTTTGGGGCTATTTTTTGGGGTGGTGTTGAACTAAAAAAACCTCTATTTTTCCTCTATTTTTCAGTCCTAAAATTCTTGGTTTGTGCCTTGGTTGGCTAGAGGGTTCTCCTTCCTTTTGCTCCTTGGCTTGTAAGGCCTTGTGAGCTAACTTTCAAATTTTTCAAACAACTTCTTTTTGGCCTTAGAACCACTGAAATCCAAAGGATTTTTAGTGGTAAAAACCCTATTTTGAGGGGCCAAATAGGAGAGGGTGGTCCCCTCTCCTATTGTCTTGCTTGCTAATGTTGATGGCCAACCAAATGAGCATGTGTTTTTACTTCTTTATGGCTTTGTTTAGGCTCATTTTTGTGACTTATCAGACCTACCATAACTCTGTTTTTGGCTGTCTTGGTCACCTCTTGCATGCTTATTACACTCGTAGTGTAAATCCTCTTTGCTAGCCTTGTTAGCCTCACATAGTAGCATGCTTTTGTGGTTTAAATTAGCTTAGTTCAAGAATGTTTTTGGTGTTATTTTGACGTGTTATAACTCTGATTTTGATTGGTGGACTCACTCCTTGCATGGCTTATACACTTGTATTGTATTTCTCACAAACTAGTCTTGTATGCTTCATGAAGTAGCATGCCTTTCTAGCATGATTTGATTCTATTTTAGCATGTTTTTGGTGATGTTTTGCCATGTCATACCTCTGTTAAGGTTTGGTTTGGTTGGCCCTTGTATGGTCCATGCACTTGTAGTGCAATTCCATGAATTAGCCTAATGTGTATCATGCTTTAACATGTCATTCTAGCATGATTTTGGCTTAACTCTAAAAAGATTTTGGTCATGTTTTAGCATTCTTAAGGTCTGATTTATGTTTTTTTGGTCATGCATGCCATGCTTTGTATAGCCATAGTGCATTTTAGCTCACTAGCCTTGAGTTTCCAAGCCACTAGCATGCATTGCTTGGGCTATTTGTGTGATTTAGCATCCTTTGAAATGATATTTCAGAGCATGTTTCATTGCCATGCCCTCACATTTGTCACTCTTTCAATGCTTTGAAGGGTTGGTTCTTTATGCCTTAAGAATGAGCATATGTGCATGCCATCTTGCCTAGGCTATTGGGTCACCATTTCAATGTGTATTTGATCCTATTTTGCCATGATATAACTCTATTTTTACTTGGTTAGAGCATCCCTCATTTGCTTCTTACACTTGTAGTGTAAGTCCTCTTTACTAGTCTTGCATGCCTAATGAGTGAACTAGTTATTCTAGCATGTGTTAACTTGGTATCAGCCCATTTTTGGTGTTAGTTTGACATGCCATAACTCTGATTTTTGTTGGTTAAGTCATCACATGCTTGGCTTTGGTAGGTGTAGTGTAAACCTCCTTATTGGCCTTGCATACATATGTTTTGACCCTTCATGCTAGCTTGTTTTGGCTTTGCTCCATGCATGTTTTGGCATGCTCTAGGACTATTTTGGGTCGTATTGGCCATATGCTTCATGCATTGCATAGCTATAGTGTAAGTGCCTATGCTAGTTTCAAGCTTTGAGCCTCCTAGCATGCTTCATTTGTGACATGTACATGATTTGGCATCATCTACCATGACATTTCAGAGCATATAGCATTGCCATGTTCTCACTTCTTTCACCCTTTGAGTGCCTCTAAGGGTTGTGCATTATTGCCTTGTTTGTGGCTTAGCTTGTATGCATGCATGCCTAGGCCTTTCAGTCACCATCTCAACATGCTTTAGTCTTTGTTTTGACCCATTTGAGCTCTGTCCACGGTTGGTTCATGCATTTATGCCATATATTGCATGTCCCTTGTATAGTCCTCTTTGCTAGCTTTAATGCTTTAAGGACCCTAGCATGCTATGCTTGTATTGTTTGAGTGATTTGGCATCATTTCATACCTAATTTGAGAGCATGTAGTGTTGTCACACTTCCATGTTTATCACTTCTTCACTGTGTTTGAGGGTTGTGCTCTTAGGCTTAGTTGATGAGCCAATGCATGTGCATGCATTGTCTTGCATTTCATGTCATCATTTCAACATTTTGACCACTGATTTGGGCATGATTGAGGTCTGTCCATTTTAGTTTAAGTCCATTTTGCATGTTATTGCATGCTTGTTAGATTGCATGTTGTTGCATGCTTGTTACATTTTGTCGTTGTTGTATTCTTTCTTCTTCAGAGAGGTAGAACCTGGTCAGAGAGGTAGAACCAAAAAAAAATTAGAGAGGTAGAACCAAGTTATTCAATCATATTTAGAACAAAAAAAAAATTAGAACAAAAAAATTAATAATCAATGACAATCATACTTACATAATATTAATAATCAAAAAAATTAATTAGAACAAAATTATTCCTCAACTGAATTTGCATTGTTTTTTCTTTGGTGTTGGTTATGTTGAATTGAAATATATTAATATTTGTCTTTTAGTTTTATAGTTGTCTTTTTAGTTTTGATATTTAATTTTAATTTGTAGGTTGGATCCTTTAACCATAATTATAAAAAATAAAAAATAAAATAAAAAAATATCGGTGTTCCGCAGCCATACCCGTATCATACTTTTTTGAGGTTTTGCCGTATCGGCGTACCCGCACTCGTACCGTACTCGTACCCCCACCCGTGCTTCCTAGTTTTACATTAATGATTGAAAATGCCCTCTTCAAATGGGTTTCTCTCTCTAACCCGATCAAAAAATGCCCTCTCTCTCTCTCTCTCCAAATGGGTTTCGTCTTTTCAAACTATAAAATATTATTTGGGTTTCATCCTTTTGGTTTCGTTCATTGACTACCTATCTCTCTCTAAAATTTATGGGTTTTATCAACCTTTTTATTTTAGTTTTATGATTTGGGTTTCATCTTTTTATGTTGATAAATTGATCCCATTTTTATGTTGATGAATTGGTTAACATAGTATTGTTCCTCATTTTCTTGTCATGGGCAATAAAAATTGCACAATTTTATTTTTTTTTATAATTATTTTTATTTAAAAATGAAAATCAAATTATCAAATTATTAGTAATGTGATCACGTCATTATTGTTTCCAACCACTTTGGATCATGCTAAGCGTTGTTTGGATGGCCATCACAAGATTACTAACTGGTTGTTTGGGATTCAATTTTTTTAATTAATGCGTTTAAAAAATTATTTTTTTAGTGAGTGAAACATGCTAATGTGATATTTGTTTGTTTGCTTGTTTGTTTGTTTGTTTTTTTTTTTAGACTCATGACAACTGATTTTGTGGCTTTTAAGTTTGACTTTTTAACCTATTGCCAAACGCATCCTTAATTCTCAAATCACATCATTAGTTTTATTTGAGTTCTTACCTTTTTTTTTTTTTTTTTTATTTTTTTTTCAAGCAATGGATTCTCTGCATTTGATATTTAATCATTTGTATTTTTTTTTAAATCATCTATTTAACGTGATATTATTCATCAATTTTTTAGGTGGATAACATAAATTCTGTAACGGCAGAGCAAGTTTGAATTGACGGTATTTTGTGTATTGCTTTAGTTGCCTTCATCAAATTTATGTGTGTATTCAAATTTATTGCTTTGTTATGGTTGTTTGGTGAATTTTTATTTTTATTTTTTTAATGTTTTTTGTGCATAAATTTCAATTTCAATTTGGACTCTGCAAGTGATAAATGGTGAAGTTCATAATGTGGGTTTCATCTTTTTATGTTGATAAATTATTGAATTTCATTATATTCTTTTCTTAAAAACGTAATTATTATTAATGATCATCGCATGTTAGAAAAACACAATAGATTTTGCATAACTGGGACTTTGTCCCTACTAAATATGAGTATCTCAATGTTTCCTTAATTCATAAATAACTGTTTCCCTACTTTTAATGTTTATATTTTTATAAATTCCCACCAAGCTTCTCACAAAAATTGCAAGGTAAGCCTTTTTTTTTTATAAATATTTTTTTATACTATTATCTTAATTATTATCTTAAATGTTTATATCTTAATTATTTCTATACATGACAGTTATTTACCAATAGTTTTATTATCCAAATAAATTCAACCGAATGTACAAGTGAAGGTTTTTGAAAATATTCAATTCATCGTATGTGTTTTTATAGTTTATTTACGTTTAACTTGATCAAAAATTATGTTTTCTTATTAAAAACATAATTATTACTAATGATCAAGACGTGTTTAGAAAAATATACTAGATTTTGCATACTACATTCGTAGATATAAGTGTCTTAGTATTTTTTTAATTTGTTAATAGTTGTTTTTCTACTCTTAATGTTTACATTTTTTTCATGTGTTTTTTTATTTTTATGATTGAGGGAGAGAGATAGATTTCTTTGTGTTCTGATTGGCGGATGGAATACACGTTTTATCCACACGAAATTTCAGGCCCCATTGTAGATCTTCCCAGGTGGGGTCTATTCACATTGTGTAGATGCGGAATCATCAATGATTTTGACTTTTGGGCCTACAAATATGGGCTTCATTAATTTTCATCCTGGGCCCTATTTTTTCACTGTAAACAAAAAAAAAAATTATAAATTTTTTAGAGATTGTCTGAAATTTTGTTTTATTTTATTACAAAGATGATAATAATTTAAAAAATTATATTAATGTTATTTATTTCTCTATTTATCTCTCCATTTGTCACCGTTGCCATGGTAAGGTATGGTGTGTGGCACCTATCTATCTATCTAGTATATAAACTAAAGTGATGTTTTAAAATAAATAAAAAATATATATTCAATCAAATATAAACTTGTTTTTTCATTAATCATGAATTTTTTTATTATTAATTTTTGTGTTTTATTGTATCATCAAATATATAAAATAAATAAATAAAAATACTATCACCCAAACAAACAAAGAGATATAGTACAAATTAGGTGATGGTGATAGAGAGAAGTAATGAAAGAAAGGGATAAGGTGGGAAGAGGGGAAAGGTGAAGAAATGTAATGGAGATTGCTTAATTGAAATTTTCGTTGGGTCTCTCTCTTTGCCACAACTTTTATGAGACAGCCGTGGAAGAGATTCGTACTCACACCTAGAGGATATGCTCTCCATATTAATATGATTTTTATATGGTATGATATGAGGACTTCATGATAGTTTTGAACGATGTTACTTTCATTGTTGTTTTGTTTTCTAGCCGCTTCTTTTTTAACTGGCTTCTTGATACCATACACATGCAGTGTTTGCTCTTTTGCTATATATATATATATATATATGTATATATCTATTTGATCCATAATTTTAAAAAACGATCGCAACCATTACCAAACACATAACTCAAAACTCTATTGAAATTTTTTATCAACACTTACAGTCGCAGAGAGAGATTGGAACCGGGGGGGTCACGTGCCCCCAGATTTTGGGATTTTTTATTTTTTAATTTTGCAAACATAAAGAAAATATTTTAAATAAAAAAATTACAAAAATATTATTAGAGTGAAATGTTAATGACATTTTAAAAATTATGAAAATAATAATGGCTGTTTTAATTGAAAATAAAGAGACCACTATAAACTATATTATCTATGAAATTTTTTGAATGTAAGAGTGATATCATTATTATTGACATGCGAATATAAGTAATCTCACTATAAAGATATGAAATTTATTGGATTGTTTGCTACATTTGATATGTGAGGTTCTCTTTATGTGTTTATGTACTATTAGTTAGTAATATCACATATCAATGATGACTTGGTATTACCATTATATTGAATTTTGAATCAAATTTTATATAAAAATTTTTTACTAGTATATAATTTATTTTAAGACTTATATCCATATATATTTTTTTGTATTGTCCATGATACACTAGTTACAAATAACATTATTTTTTTAATGTTTTTCAAAATCAATCATAAAAACTTGCACGAAATATTTTTGTAAAAATTTTTGATATTGTAACTAATAAGTGCCTCCTCTAATTTAATTTTCTGGTTTCGCCACTGGTTATCACTATCCATTACGGTTGCTATAACGATGTGACAGAAATTTCCATATGTAACGGTCGTAGCGTTACCGTAACGGTTTATTACACACCATTACATACTTTTACATGTTCTAAATAGCTTCATTTTCACGAGAAAAAAAAAAGACTAAATACTCAAGTGATCCAAATCCAAAGAAAAAATCTGATATGAATTTTTTCTTTATAATTTATTTTTTTATTTTTATTTCATTACATTAGCACGTAAAATAAAAAATATGTAAATAGTGGTTGTATTTATTTTTATAATCATTTTATTTAATATTTAATTGTAAATATTTTTTTTATTTTGTTACTGTAATATGTTATCTAAAAATGTCTATAAATAAATAAAATCAGTAGTTCAAAAACAATTTTTGTTTATGGCACTATTTTTATTTTTACAATCATATCATTTAATATTTAATTGTAAATAATTTTGTTTAGTTAGCTGTAAAATGTTGTCTAAAAAAAGGTCTAAAAAATAATTTTTGTTTATAGCATAATTTTTATTTTTATAATCATTTCATTTAATAATTATGAATATTTTTTATTCAATTAGTTCAGGTATTGGCCAAAAATAATTTGTAGACATTCAAAATCAGTTATTCGTAAAGTCATTAACTATTGAAATAAAATGTAAAAAACTCATTTTATAGTGATTTAAAAATATGAAATATATTGGATCATATTTAAAATCTAACAAAAATTGATCAAAATCAATTTAAAACCATAATAAATGTGATTCTGGAAAAAAAAAAATATGCGTATTAATAAACTTTTTTCAAATTGTATGAAACAAAAAAAAATCACGATTCTGATTATCGTAACTGTTATGCTACAGTCTTTACCACTACAACTGTTTTTTGAAACCTTAATCCTAAAGGAAAATATTAACATGGTTGCCAATAATTACACGTGAAATATGCATAAAAATGTAGAGGCTGTAGTAGTTCTTACACAATCAACATTAACAAAGAAACATTTAAAATAAATAGATATGTCATCTAAACTTTATCAAAAAGAGAGTAAAATAGAAAACAAATTTTTCAATGAAATTTAAAACAAATACCGTACATTTTCACGCATATAATAGCGGTTATATTGTTGTTTTGAGTTAGGATTGTTTGGGATATTCTAAATAAGTGCACTTTTTGACTTTTTATGAAATATGAATTGGGTTTGAAGTGATATGATAGAGAGGTGACGTGACTTAAATAAGATAATGTAACTTAAATAGGATAATGACTTTTTAACTTTTTTTGGTTATGTCAAACCAAGCCTAAGTTACGTAACACTGTTAGACTAGAGTGATTGAGCCCTCTATCACATCATAGATCTATAAACAAGAGCAAAATATAATTTTGTTTCTTTCTTTCTTTTTTTTTTTAAATAAAAAGTTCATAGAATAATGCAAGGTGTAATGTATGTATACATCCACCAAATGCCTCAAAACTTGTTTCAGAACTTCAGGAGCAGTCAATTCCAAATATCGAAAACAAAATCCGACATCCTTGCCTTACTGTCGAAGATTTCATCAAGTAGATTGATTAGTTGCATCATACATATAATTTTTTTTTTTTTTTCTTTTTATGTTCACACTTGCATTAATATTTGCAATGAAGCACAAACCAGAACAGATATCCAGCTGATATGTTGATTTGAAAAGCCAAATAGTACTTTCATTGTTTTTAGAATTAGGTTTCCATATGAGGCAGGCTTTAGCTTGAATTAATCCTCATTAATTTCTATTTCAAGTACAACCCTAACATGATAACTTGCAAAACTTGTAACCAACATTTTCTTGGCCCATGACTCTAAGGCCTTGTTTGAGAACGTTTTTTTAGTAATTTTTTGATTTTTTGGCTAAAATGTGATGTAAAAAAAATTAGTATGTTCAGGATAACTTTTTGGCTTATTACAAAAAGATGTGTAAAAAGTTTTGAAAAAAATGAATCTTTGACTTTTTTGTATGAATTGTTAGCATTTTGATTTTTTTAATAACTTTTTGATTTTTTAACTAAAATTGATTTTTTTAATAACTTTTTGACTTTTTAACTAAAAGGGACACTTGCCAAACGAGGTCTAAATTATCCCCCCCTAACTTTCTTTCCAACCAATCAAGATAATATGTGTTCAGTACAACATCATTTAGAAAATGTAGCTGTAAGTCTTGAAGTGAACATCAAGATTCAAGTAAGGATAGTTAAATGAAAAAGACTTGTGCAAGTTCTATTTGCAACCTGTGGAACTTAGGGTTTGGACATGCAAGGAGATACAGTGGGGAAGTCACGAAAAAGAAGGGTTGTAACTAATAGAGAATGACGAAGAATCGAGATGGGAGGTCGTCACAAGGTGGATGGTAGCCTGTGTTTAGGAGAAGACTAGGAAGGTTTGGAGAATCTTCAAACGTGTTCACAGTATTTGTTGATGAGATTCCCAAGTTTATGAATCCAAAAGGGTTGTATACTCTGTTTACCAACTTTGGGATTGTCAAAGATGTTTTCATCCCGAACAAAAGAAGGAAAGCAACAAGGACAAGGTTTGGTTTTGTCAGGTATAGCTGCCCGGTAGCAGCAAAGATTGCTGTTCAAAAAGAGAATGAAGCGTGGTGCGGGGATAAAGTTCTGAAGGTAAAAAGGGCTTTCGGAAAGAAGAAAACTCTTGGGCAGAAAGAGATACTGCAGCAAAGGCCGTATGATGGTGGGAAGGGTGGAAATACTGAAAGATTAAAGAAAATATCCTATGCTAATGCGGTAAAAGGTCCGAAGGCAGTTGGAGGCAACGATTTTAGAGTACAGGCAGAGGAGTTGGGGATTAGATGGTTATACAATAGTGTGGTAGTGAATCTGAAGGCTTCATGTAAATTTGCAGATTTTAAAGGAGAATTCTGTAACAGAGGTCTGAATGACATTAAGGTTGTAGAAGGAGGGGGGGGAGAATGGCGTATCTATCAGTTGCTTCAGCTGACAAGTTAAAGACAAAGTTGGATGTCATGAGAGAGTGGCTATGTGATTGGTGTGAGTCAGTTACTAACTGGGACAAGGGGTTGTCATTGAAGAATGAACGTCTAATATGGTTGTATTGTTCGTCTAATATGGTTGTATTGTTATGGTGTACCGCCTAACCTATGGAATAACAAGAATTTCCAAATGATTGGGGAATTATGGGGGGAAATAGTGGAAATTGACAAAAATACTTCTCAGTTGGAGTCGTTGAAATGTGGTAAGATTAGAATCCTCACGTCTCAAACTGACCGCATTGATAAAATGGTGACTATGGAATGCAAGGGTACCATTTATCCAATTAGAGTAGTTGAAGCTCTTTTCCATGAAGATGAAGCTCAAGAGGATAACTGTATCTGTAAGAAGAAACAAAGTGGATGTGGTTCCCTGGGAATCAAGAACCAGGTGGATCAGAGCTCGGCAAATTGCCATGGACACAAGGAAGAAGGTGATGAGGTGGCAGGTACAGAGGCTGAGGTAGATAGTTAAGATGAGGTGGCATTTCATATAGGGATTAAAACTGGCAACGTAAAGGTAGGTGAGGGGTTCATCGGGTCTGTATCTTATGTCTCTGTGGTTAATGCAACAGGAGGTGAGTCGGAAGCTCGAAGAACAAATGAGGCATTATCACTGTTGAGCTCTGGGCCCAAGGAAGGAATGCAAGGTGGTTTAGAACAGAGGTCAGAGGTGGGTGGAAGTCGAAGGGATGACCATCTGATGAATTTGGGTGGGCCTTTAAAAAGTCTAAGTGGAAATGAGGTAAATAGGCCTGGGATTAATTTGGGAGTGGTTTTGGATCAAGCTTGTTTGGTTGATGGAGGTATTAGGCCATCTAGTGTTAAGGAGGTTCGTGATTTTAATCAGTCCAGATGGAGACATTACGTGGGCAGTTACGTGAGCCAAGGGAATTAGCCCATTTAGAGGTGTGTTCGGCTCTTGGCCCATACTAGGCAGGCACGGCATAGCCCAGATGAAATTGGGGTTTTGAAGAGGGTCATGTTTAGCTATGGAATATATCCAAGACCAAGGAACCAAAACCCAGAAGAAGGAAAGGAAGAAGAGGGGTACATTTCAAAGGAGGTTTCCAGAGAGGGGCTCTATTTAGGGATATTGTGGCTGCAATTTCAACATCGCTATCTCTCAGTAACAACTCAGGACGTCAGATGAAAATCATGGAAGAAGCACAGGCGACGATTCAACTAGGGGTCATGATGGGAGGTAAAGAAGGTGTAGTGTTGGGAAAAATAGTCCAGATGGAGGAAGATGATATGGCAAGGCTTGTGGCCAAGAAGATTGAGGGTGGTGCTTAACTCAGCACTTCTTGGGAGTTTGTAGGAGAATGATGTAGTGTTAATGAAGATCTTGTCATGGAATGTAAGAGGGTTAGAAAGGATTGGAAAAAGAAGAAGAATAAAGGAATTGCTTAGGGTGAAACAGGTTGATATGGTTTTGTTACAAAAATAAAAATAAAAAATTGGTGTTGATGAGAGGTTTGCTTAGGGTGAAACAGGTTGATATGGTTTTGTTACAAAAATAAAAAAAAAAATAAAAAAATTGGTGTTGATGAGAGGTTTGTATGGTCTATATGGCCCAATGAGTATGTAGATTTCATGGAGGTGAGAGCCGCGCCCAACTAGGTTGGCACCTACTAGCCTACCAATCATTTGTATTTGGAATCCTTAGATTTTTGTACTAAAGGAATGTTGCTGCTCTAGAAGTTTTATTTTATTACAAAGTAATATACATCTTCGTATTGAGTGTTATTGGGAATGTTTACGCTCCCAATAATGTGGTGGGCAAGGGGTGTAATAATGGCCCGGTCTGGCCCGGTCATTCGGGTTTTGTAGACTTGTGATTTTTTAGCGGGCCGAGTTATGGGCTAAAATGTGGGGTCCAGGCCCACGCCTGAGCCCAAGCCCACTTATAATAGGGCCGGGCCTTGGCCCGCGGGCCGGGCCTAGTCGAGTTTTTTTTTTAATATTAGAAAAAAAAAATTTTAAAATTATACTAAAGTATTTTAATTACGATTAATAAGATATTTTGTTTGGTTATGTAATGTTTTATGGTGATATTTAAATTTAATTATATATGATTTATGTTTTTTTAATTGTGAACTTATAACTAAAAAAATATGTAATTATGTATTTTTTTTCGAAATGAATAATTTTATATATATGAAATTGAAACTTTCAATATTACAATATTAAATTATTTATATAACATTTATTGAATGAATAATTTTTATTTCAAAATGAAATAAAATATTACAAAAATTTATATCATTAAATAAATTAGGTCGTAGATTACTCATGATGGTATAGTAATTGCATCACTATAGGTCAAGTACATCCCAACTAGTTGGCACCTACTAGTCTACCAATCATTTGCATTATACTCCACTTCAATAATCTAATACAAAAAAAAAAAAAAGAACAAAACAAAAACCAAGAAAAAAACCAAATGAAATGAAAGAGTTATATACATTGAACGGTTCGGATTATCAAAATGGACTCGTGGTGAGCCTCCACAAGCCCAGTATTACCTTCCAACTTAGTATATATATATATATATTTTTTTTTTTTTTCTTTCACGTTAGCTAAGGTGCACTTTCCCATGAAACAATCAATGAAGTAAGAAATTAAAAAAAATAATAATAAGGCCAGCCACACACACAGACTGTGCTGTATGTACTGCCACTGTCAGTGATACGTCATATCATCATTTTCCATCAAATAATTATTAATTTGATTTTAATTAATAAATTATTATTAATTTTTGTTTTATTTTTAAATTATTAATGTTATTTATTTAATTATATTAATTTTTATTTAATTTTTTATTTTTTTTATAAGATCAATCTTTTTATTTATTTAATCATTTATTTTTTATTTTTATAAGATAATCTTTTTATTTATTTAATTTTTTTTTTTATAAGATTATATTTTTATTTATTTATTTAATTTATTTAATTATTTAACTATGTAAGTTGTTTTTTTTTTTTTTTTCTGAAATTTGATCATTGGTAGAGAGAGAAATAAATGGTTGGGCCGGGCTGCCCGCAGGGCCCGAAATTTTTTTGGCCTGGCCGGGCTAACGGGCAAGGCCGAGACACAAAATGGAAGGCCCAGGCCCAAGGTACTGGGCTGGGCTCGGGGCCCGGGCCAAAACGAGCTGGGCCCACCTCGGGTTTTGGGCCGCCCACGGGCCTCGGGCCATTTTTACACCCCTAGTGGTGGGTATGAGGAATTATGGTGTATGTTGAGCTCTCTAAAAAGTTCATTCCCTAAACCTTGGTGCTTAGGTGGGGATTTTAATGAGATAAGATCAATGGGAGAACGAAAGGGTTGTGTTAGAAGGGATAGGGGCATGTCTGATTTTGATAATTTTGTCAATAATTTGGGATTACAATACACATGGGGAAATTCTCAAAGCTGGAGTCGGATTGATAGGTTCTTGATGAATTCGGAGTGGTTGGAGTGGTTTAAATTTACATTACGGGGGTTACCTAGGTTACTTTCAGATCATAGTCCTATTTTACTAATGGAAGATGAAAAGCACTGGGGTCCTAAACCTTTCAGATTCATAAATGCTTGGGTCCTTCATAGTGATTTTATCAAAGAAGTTAGAAGAGCCTGGGAGAATACAAAAGTGCAGGGATGGGCTAGATATGTTATCCTAGCAAAACTAAGAGCATTGAAGCTGGCTTTTAAAAAAATGAAATGTTGAAGTGTTCAGAAATGTGGAGTCTCAATATAATGAGGTTGAAGACAAGTTACATGCTCTTGACCTACTAGCTGAGAGCAGAACTCTAAATGACAAGAAATCTCTAAGAAGAAAGGAGGTCTTTGAAATGGTTTGGAAACTCAGAAAGAGGAAAGAATGGATATGGTTGTAGAAATCGAGACTAGATTAGTCATTGAAAGGTGATAAGAATTATAGGTTCTTTCATGTGATAGCATCCAGAAGAAATAACAGGAATATGATTGATACAATAAAGGTCAGTGGAGCTTATGTTGTTGAACCAGTAGAGGTGATGCAAGCAATTTTTGATCATTTTAAGAAGAATTTTTCTAAGCAGTGGAGTAGTAGGCCTAGTATTAGGGGTTATTTCAGGAAGATTGATCATAAACAAGCAGTGGAATGTCTGAAAGATGAGTTTTCAGAGGAAGAAGTGTAGAAAACTATAAAAGAATGTGACGGGAATAAAACCCTAAGTCCAGATGGATTTAATTTGTCATCTTTTCAAAAGGGGTGCAGGTTTATGATGGGGGACATTATGAACTTTATGAAGGAGTTTATAGTAATGGCAGGCTGGGGTATGGAGTGAACTATTCCTTTATTACCTTGATACCTAAGAAAGAGAATCCTAGCTCTATTTCAGATTATAGGCCCATTAGTCTGGTGAATTCCTCATATAAGGTATTGTCCAAAGTTTTAGTAGGCAAATTCAAGTGTGTGTTGCCTACTGTGATTGATAAGGTCCAATTGGCTTTCTTGGGAGGGAGGAATATTTTGGATGGGTGCTAATTGCCAATGAGGTAGTGGATTGGTGGAAGAAATCAAGAAAGAAGGGAATCAATTTAAAACTTGATTTGAGAAAGCCTACGATTCGGTAATTTACTTTCCAAATGGTTGGGTTGGGTGAAAAGAGTGTTTGGCATCATCTAGAGTGTATTGGTGAATAGATCACCCTCTAAAGAGTTTTGTCCCCAGAGGGGATTGAGGTAAGGTGATCCACTTTCTCCTTTTTTTATATAATATTGTGGCTGAAGGATTAAATTTACTACTGTCAAGAGCTAAGGAAAAAGGGATATTCACGGGAGTGAATGTGGGAGCAAATGGGCTGAATGTATCTCACCTTCAATATGCGGATGATACTGTAATATTTTGTGAAACAGAATGGTCTGAAATCATTGCGATAAAAAGAATATTGAGGTGTTTTGAAGTGGTTTATGGGTTAAGGCTTAATTTCTATAAAAGTGTTATGTGTGGGATAGGGGTGGATAAGGAGTTGGTCTCAGATTTTGCTACTGTGCTTAATTGTTGTAGTCAGAAACTTCCTTTGAAGTATCTTGGTCTCCCATTGGGAGCCAACCCGCATACGAGGCTGTGTTGGAAGCCTATTATTGATAATTTCAAGAGAAATCTGACAGGCTGGAAAAGGAAAATGTTATCTTTTATTGGCAAATTTGTTCTCATCAAGTCCATTTTGTCTTCATTACTTGTTTACTACATGTGTCTGTTTAAGCTTCCAGAGTGTGTTGCCAAGGAGTTAGATAGATTACAAGCAAGTTTTTTGTGGGGGGATTCTGAGGTAAAAAGAAAAATACATTTGGTTAAGTGGAGGGAGATTATTATGAATTTGAAGCAAGGGGATGTAGGGATCAGAGATATAAGGCTTGCAAATCAAAGTTTACTGGTTAAATGGTGGTGGCGATTTGCTTTGGAGGATGATTCATTGTAGAAGCATGTTATTTGCAGCAAGTATGGATCAGTAGGTGGGAGATAGATGCCATCATTTAATATTTCTGATACCACCTCTATTGTCTTGAGGGATATCTTGAATGTGGTTCTGTCTAATACCAGGTTACAGAGCTTCTTTGAAGAGAATGTGGAAATCTCGATTAGGAATGGTTATAGAATCTGGTTCTAGAAAGATAAGTGGAGGGGTGATTCAAGCCTAATGTCACAGTTTCCTAGACTGTATCAGTTATGTAATAAAAATGATATATCATTGAATGGGAAACTTTCAAGGTATGATAGGCAGAGCAGGTGGGCATTCAGTTTCAGAAGACCCTTGCATGCGTGGGAGGGGGAAGAATTTGTTAGACTTCAGAATTTGTTAGGTGAAGGGCCAAGGTTGATTATGAACCTGGTGGACACTCCAAGATAGAAAGCAGATCAATCTGGGGTGTTTAAGGTAAGTTTCGTTTATAAAAGTGCTAAATTGTCTTTTGGTCCCAACATAGGGTTAGTATTTTTGATTTGGCATAATTTTTTCCCTTCCAAAGCTAAGTTTATAACATGGTTAGCTTGGAAAGGAAAGTTGAAAACTTTGGACTTTTTGCATAAGATTAGAGTGCTAAGAGGGAATGTTGATATGTCTTGTGTGTTACGTAAATCTGAACCAGAGTCATTAAATCATATCCTCATTTGGTGTCCAGTAGTGTGGAGAGTCTAGTCAAGTATTTTGGATCGATGGGGTCTGTGCTGGGCTGTACTTGGGTCTATCTAGGGTTTGATGCAAAGTGGATGGGCTGGAACTTCAAGAAGAAAGGAAGATTTGGAGAACTTTACAGTGGCTGTGATTTGGTCGGTATGGAGGTATAGGAATGATTGTATTTTTTCGGGTACTCAAAGCAAACACCGTGGCCCTTACTGAGCTCATTAAAGTAAGAATGGCAATTTGGTTGAAAGCTGTGGCTATTGATTGCATTTATTCTGTCAATGATATTGTGCAAAATTTTTAGCAGGTGAAAAGGAGTATATGTTAGGGGTTGGACTCAGGTGGAGTAGTGATTAGAGGTGATGTATGGTGGTTGGGCTATTGGCTTGGCTGATTGTTGCTGTCCTACTTGTTTTGCTGGTGTTTATTGGTTCTGGTGGCTTCTGTAGTTGGCTAGTTTCTGTTTGATTGTGTATGTACTAAATTAGAAGGTGTCTGGGTTAGTAGGTGCATCAGCAGCTACTTACAATGGGTGAAAATGAGTATCTACTCTATGGTGGCTGCTGATGCTATGGAATGGTGCTGATGCTATGGTTTGCTGTTGGTCTGCTGGTGCTATGACACCATATTAGTGATCTTTTGTAGTTAGCTACTGCAGCTAGTGTTCTTTGTTGTTGTACTATTTTTTGATGGTTGGTAGTTTAGGTGCACGTCTGTATTAGTTTTGTTAGTTTTACTTGGGTGTGGTTGGTTTTGGTGGTTCGGGTTGGTTCCTTACCCACTCTTGATGGTGTGCTAGCATATGATTAGGCAATCTTATCGGTGCCAACCTAGTAGGGATTGATTTGGTCTGTTATGATGCTTTTGCACTCATCCTTCTTTTTCTTTTATTGATGTAATTGTTTTCTGATTCATCAATAAAGTTCTATTCTTTTACTGATCAAAAAAGGATAGTTAAATGAATATGATTAATTAACACGAAACAAAAAGGATTTATTTAAAGGTTATACAAGTAAACAACTTAAAGAAATGAAAGTTATAACATTTGGATGTTTTAATCTATTGGAATGTATATTTAATCACTTTATTTTCTTTTTGGGAATCTTTGTAGTCTTTGGAGTTGTTGTATTTTGAATTTGGAGGAGTATAATTCGATTTAGACTTGTGGGGTTTGTTTGTTCGCTTTTGTTCTTGTCAAAAAGTTCCGTAGGAATTTAGAAATTCTGTTCTGGGGTCAACACCACCTTTCTAAGGGTCGACCCTTACCTATTGAGGAAATTTATGGAAGTGTTGCCGGAATTTAGGGTCCACACCAGCCTTGGTGGTGTCGACACCTGTCTCTTGTTGCTATCCACGAGGGTCGACACCAGTTTGGGAAGGGTCAACCCTTGTATATTGCAGAATCTGGGGTTTGCTTGATGGAATTTAGTGTTAACACTAGTCTGGAAGGTTTCGACACCATGCTTGCTGTCAGAATTGTCTTTTCTTGCTGAAGGGTCGACACCACCACACTTGGGGTCGACCCATGTGTGTTTGTTTTTCCAGAATTTTGGGTTCGAATAGGCCCTACCTTTGGGGGTTTTAGACTTATTCTTTTCATTGACCTTGGGGCTATTTTCTACTACTATAAATAGACCCAAACCACCTCTCTCTCATTATTTTTCCTCTCATTTCTCCTCCCAAGCCATGGGTCTCTCTTTTTCCTCTCTAAGTTCAACTTTTCCTGCTTGGATCTTTAGATCTACTTCCCTAGAAGTATCTTTTCACCTGGGTCTTTTCAGGAAGAGTGTAGATCATGGCAAGGGCTTTCTATTGATCCAAAAAGTTTGTGGTTTCGTCGACCTTGGGTTTTCCGAGTTTTCTTCTTCACAACTTGAGGTAGGGACACTTTTACCCTAGTATTTCTTTGTTTTAAAGAGATTTCATAGTGTGGTTGTGACTTATGAGTCAATTGGGGGGTATTGTTGGATTAATCCCATATTTTACATAAATAAACCATTTTACTTGATTCTTGCTTGAAATTTCTTTACTCTTTTTTTTCAAAACTTGTATGTAAATGTGTTAGAACCCATATCTATGATGAAAGAGAAAAACCCCCAAATTTGGTAAAACCCTAGATTCTCAATTTGAGTTGAAAACACCACATTGAAGGGAATTTCCTTTGATTCATGAAATATTGTGAATAATAAATAAATGAAAGATGTGGATATTGATATAGTAAAGGAATTGTGGCTTGGATGTTATTTTTCCTTAAATCTTGTGTTATATTCAGTCCTTTGGTAATGTTGGATGTTTGTTGATGGAATGAAATGTGAATGAATTGTTAATTGTACAAGAGTCCGGGTAAGAGTCGATTTTACAAATGTGGTGTTGTGTTGGTACCCACACAGGGAGTTATAAAGGTGCTCAAATGCCCTATCTAGGCTTATCAATGGATGAATGTGGGAAAAATATTTTTGGGTGTCCATACTGTCCTGCCGTATAATAGTAGGCAAAAGTAGAAAAATGGATGGTTTTCTTTGGGGTGCCCACTCCCTGTCATATAATAGCCGGCAAATGTGGGGGCAGTTTTTTAAACAAAAGCAAAGGGTGTTTTCAATTGGACTCTTATAGATGGACTCATGGTGTGCTTTCTATGTTTATGATTGTTTAATCATTGTACTTGATGATATGAATTGTAATTGCCTCTGTTTGGTTATCATGTATCTAAATGATTGTTAAAGATTGCATGTGAAGATAAATCTCCTTGTAATGTTTTGTCGCAAGGATATCATAATCTTATTCAAAAGATTAAATACTTGGTTAAATGTATTCCTACTGGGCATATAGCTCAACCCTATTTTGCTTTTCAGGAATTGACGAAGTACTACCTCTCTGAAGAATTAGACAAGCAATAGCTCTTTTTGGAAAAGTTGATTCATAGGTGTTTTGTTCTTTTGAATTGGGATTTTTGTAACAATACCATCAACTTTATTTTGTTGTTGTTGTTTTTTGTGTATGCCATAGAGCTTATATTTTGTAAGGCCATCCAGTTCATTGAATTGGAATATGAATTCCGAATATTGTGGGAATGTACGTGGTGAATTATAATCTCTTAACTCTTAGTTCAATGAGAAAGATAACTTTTTGGGTATATTCTTGTATTGTCTTGGCATATGCTTGTGAGAAAATTTCAGGGCGTTACAAAAGTAATCAAGTCTAATAACATCATAGGAGATTTATATTAGCTCAAATTATTTGAGGATTAGGTGTATTGATTCCATTTTAAGAAGTGTTGAGAAAGGTAATATGACTATGCTTATACACCCCACATTATCTAAATGGTAATGTTATACATAAACAAATTTCTTATCAATTTTTTTTATTAGTAGACACAAATGTAGTGAAACTCACATTAATGAATACAAAGCAGAGCCTATTATTTGTGTTTAGTAGTAAGAAAATTTGATTGAAAAATTCATTTATTTATATCATTTTAAACTAATTAATATTATTATTATTTTGGTTGTGTACCTAAATTAATTAGTGGATGCATGGATAACTAGCCAACTAGTTATTTTGTTATGTAAACAATAGGGCTCTATATCTGGGTTCCAGTTTTGAATGCAGCTGCAGCCCAATTTATCAATTTGAAAAGAAACAAGGCTTGGGAGTGGGCTCAGGATGGCCTAGTCCAATGTCCGGCCTAATGGAAATTGGCCATCTTTGAAAATTTGAAGCGGCCTTAATTCCCAGTTGCTAGTTTGGGTCACATTACCACACACACATACATGGGCTATTGGAAATGCACACAAAGTTTGATTTGTTTGTAGTAATTGTTTTTAAAAGTAACCCCCAAAAAAAAATTTGATTAAAACATAAAATAATTCACTAAAAGTCAACAAAAACTCATCTAAAAATAATTTTTAAAAAATTAAACCAAACAGTCACGTGGGTGTTAAATTGTAAGTCTCAATCATTTTTCATTAAAAAAAATTAAAATTTCAAACCTTAGGCTCCGTTTGATTATAAAAAACTGGATTAAGAAATGAAAATGTCACGCCTCACTTTTTATGCCAACGGCTACCATTACCAAATGCTTTATTACAACACAATTTCAGAGATTATGCGTAGAAATTCAATACATTAACGCGTACTATTATTAAAGGTTCTCTCATTCGAATAAAAAGTGAATGCAACATGAGTTAAAAATAAATACAATGTTCGTAGGCTTACATCTTTTAAATTAAAAGAAAGGGTTTAACCCTTTTACATCAATGACATTCCGTCTACAAATAAAAGGTCCCGCGGCCAACCCATAAAGAAGACTTAGGAGCTGGAAAATGTCACGCCCCACTTTTTATGCCAACGGCTACCATTATCAAATGCTTTATTACAATACAATTTCAGAGATTATGCGCAGAAATTCAATACATTAACGCGTACTATTATTAAAGGTTCTCTCATTCGAATAAAAAGTGAATGCAACATGAGTTAAAAATAAATACAATGTTCGTAGGCTTACATCTTTTAAATTAAAAGAAAGGGTTTAACCCTTTTACATCAATGACATTCCGTCTACAAATAAAAGGTCCCGCGGCCAACCCATAAAGAAGACTTAGGAGCTGAAGGCTCTATTTTGTCATTTTGCGTTGAAGTGTTTATTCAAGCCAGGGGCTTTAAATGTATAGAGCTTATCACTCTCTATTGTTTTAACCAAGTTTTATCTTGGAAAGATGTAAGTCCGCAAGGCATTTATTTTGTTATTATTAACTTGTATTACATGCTGTAAATTCAGAATGAACGTTTATGAATGTATAATACATGTAATACCTTTTGTAATATGAACTCTGATATATGAAAGTGTACCAATTATGTTATATTTATTTCTCTTATGAGTTGGGTTATTTGTATTATTTTGGAGGCGTTACACCAACCAAGTATAATCCATCTAAATTAAATATTACATACAGAAACACTAGATTTCCAAACTTTTGGTCGCCAAAGCTAAAATGTAAATATTTGTTTTTCATTTGGCGACTAAACAATTTTAGTAGCCAAAACTAAGCGACTAAAAATTTTTTTGGTTGCAAAATGTGGCATTTTTAGTGACTAAATTTTTTTTTTAGTTGCCAATAATCAATATACTCTAACTAAAAAAAATTAGTAGCTAAATATTGTACTTTTGCTAACTTATATAATTTTTGATTGCCAATTCCATAACTTTTGTCGACTAAATTTTTTAGTCACCAAAAGTGCAATTTGTTGTAGTGAGTATCTGGTTCATTAAAATAAAATTGAATAGAATAGAAGAATGTTCATTCTTTATAGAATGACTATTCCCTCACAATGGTTAATTGTGATTTCATTTGTAATATTTTTTAATAAATTAAACATGAGGATGTTTGTAATATTTTTTTAGTAAATTAAATGTGAGGATGGGCATTATGATGAAATGATTATTCTATTCAACTTCATTTTAATAAACCAAAGATAACTTAAGACCGAAATAATTAACCAAGCATTACTCAAGATTGAAATTATTTCAGAACCCTATTTTTTAAAATAGAATTATGTGCCATGTTTGGTATGTATTTGTGAAACAATTTTGAAAGTAACTTTTTAGAAAAAGTTTACAAAATTTGAAAATTTATTTCGTTTTATGTTTTGAAAATAGTTTTGGAATTTTGGGTGATTTTACTTTTTTTGTAGTTGAATAGATGGGTGTGAGAGAAAAAGTGATTGATTGATGTGTAGGTGAGAGAAAGAGAGGGGAGAAAGAAAAAATGATTTATTGATGTGTAGTAGAGAGAAAAGTGATTTAAATTTATTTTTTTCCAAAAATGTTTAACCAAACAAATTTTTGAGATTTTTTCTCAAAAATTGAATCTATAGATACAAACCAAACAAAGCCATAGAGCCTAAGGCGATAGACTTCTTCGCCTTGTTTCAAGACCGGCCCTAGAATGGTGTTAGGTAAATGAGCTCTATAATGGAACCAATGAAAACCTACCAAATGAGTCAATATTTGTTTATACTTGGGTCTTACGTTTCCATTTCTCTTTTCTCTTTTCAACTTTCCATTTTTCTTTTCTTTAGTCCGTATCCATTACATTCAAGCAATCTTGTCTGCTTTAGCTCAAGTTTCATATCTTATGTGTTTTTCGGGCAATAAAAAATCAAAACTACAATTGAGTAATACTACAAACTCACTATTATCAATTTAGAAATTACCGAGAAATTAATCTCCACCCCATCCTACATGGACCTCACATTACACAAATTAGTCTCTACCACATAATCACTCACCTAGAAAACTATGGATGGATAAGTTTGGGTTAATAGATTTTCCGAATACAATTAGGTACACAAGTCTAGTCATATTGTCATCTTTACCACAAAGTGAAATTACTCATTGGATAATGACGCTATTATGTAATATAACCATTATATTTAATATTTGTTCATTGAAAGCCACCTAGAAGACCATCATTTTCCTGATGAGTCCTTCCTTTTGGAGTTGCTTCCTCAATTATTTAATATTTGTTCATTGAAAGCAACCTGGAAGACCATCATTTTCTTGATGAGTCCTTCCTTTTAGAGTTGCTTCCTCAATTATTTATAGCGTGTTGAATGGATTGTTTACTTCAATTAATGCAATTCTTAAAAATCATTTCCATGAGCTTCCTCAATTATTTATAGCGTGTTGAATGGATTGTTTACTTCAATTAATGCAATTTTTAAAAATCATTTTCGTCTTCAGTTTTGGGTGAGAAATTAGTGGTGGTTAAGAGTTTTAATCCAAACTAATATCCTTTAAAATGTCCAAATTGGAAGAGGAAATTATAATTTGCTGCACCAGTAAATATATTTGGTGTCTCTGCTTGTATTTTATTAGTTAAAATAGTGACATTTACCACTTTTATGTTTTTTTTAGGGGAAAATATGACACTAGTTTTGAAATAAATGGTACAAAGCAAAACTAAATTGGTTCATAATTTTATTTTATTTTATTTTTTAAAATACAGTGAAAGTCTCACAACCAAAGTCACTCAATTCAAAACAAAACAAGACCAAGTCTCATACCCAAATTCGCCTCGATTTATTACTAAACACCGCAAAATTTTATAATCAAATAGTAATTCTAACTGCAATTATTAAATTATGTTTAATTCAATGGGCCAATGCAATAAAAAATGGGATTTAATCAGTAAACAACCAAATGATTATTTCTAATTGTCCCTAACAGTTAGACGTAATTATTAGGTAAAGTTTAAAAACAAATTCTAAATTTCATATTCAATATAAATTTTCTTTGAAATATCTCAAAAAAGCAATCCAAAAATAATTTGCTTGGTTCCGTCTTCAAAATGTGTTCAATAATGTGTTCAATGGAAAACTAAAGCTAATGAAAATTTATTTTGGTGAAAAAATAATGAAAAATCCAAAAACACCTAAGGTGTCGTTTGGTAACACTTACAAAAATTCAATAATGTGTTCAATTTATTTAGTTTGTATTTACAAAAATTAAAAAACTCAAATAAAAACTTATTTGGTAAATTTTTCATTTATAAATCAATGGTCTCAGTTTATAAATTTGACCAAAAAATGTAAACTCAAAAAATGAGTCTACGTTTTGAGTTTTCAGTTTTTTTTTTTTTACCACCCAACACTAGCCACCACCCGCTACTATTTTCCACCACCGTCTTCCACCATCACCACCCCCACCATTTTCCACCACCACCTGCCACCACCACTCACCACCCACCTGCCACCACCATCCACCACTCGCCACCACCACCCACTTGCCACCCACTTGCCACCACCACCCACCCCTTGCCACTACTACCACCACCATCACCACTACCACCCACCACCCGCCACTACCATCCACCGCCCGCCGCCACCACCCACCACCCACTTGCCTTTTCCACCACCGTCTTCCGCCACCACCACCCGCCATCATTTTCCACCACTGTCTTCACCCGCCACCACTCGTCTCCAGCCACCACCCGCCACCACCTGCTATTTCTCACTCTTTTTTATATTTTTAAAATTTTTTAAACATTTTGTTTAAACCAAACGTGTTTGTAGTTTATGTTTTTTTAAAAATAAATAAAAATTAATTTATAAAATTTTTACAAATATAAACTGAAAACATAAACGTTATCAAACAGGCTAGAATACCAATGTGAACACCCTGCCACTGATAATATGCCCAAATGTGGCCAACGAATGTACACCATAACGAACCGAAATAACAATCCATATCTGGAACCATCCATCTGACTGACTCCTTTTGAACACGAGCACACTTTGTCCGACTCCGACCTTATGTGAAGTGCTTCAATACCACTTGGTTGCGAGCATACCACAAGCCCCAATAGTAGACCTAGCCCCGTTTCATCCACTGCCACTCAATGTGATCAGCGAACTTAAAGTATGGAATTTTTATGTTGACTTGCTTTTTTATGATAAATTATAAATATATCTTTTCAAATTTTCTTAAAATATATATTGTCTTTTGTAATTTTAAAAAATACAAATATTTCTTGTTAGAATTTGTCATTTAACAAAATTAATATAAAAAGAGGAATTTCTAACCACCCTCCCATATAATAATAAAATTACTAAAAATATTAATTGTAATTATTTATGATATCATTAAAAATTGTTTGACTTAATAATTTATTAACAAAAGAAGTAATCTATTATGCAATTAAAAATTTAAAGAAATAAAACATAATTTTCGAACTTATCACACACAATTAATATTTTAAACAAATCTCAATAAATATATTTGCAATTTGCTCTAAATATTAAAATGCACCAACACATTTGGTAATCTGTAGCAGATAGTTCGACTTTGCATATGTGATTTCTGGTCCATGGGGAAAAGAACAAGATGACAAAAGGAGCCTCCCTCCCAGTCAAGTCTACCTATAATAAGAAAAATAAGGGGAATTCATTGGTACCCCCCAAGTCAAGTCAAGTCTACCTGTTGGTAATTTGTAGCAGATAATTCGACTTTGCATCCGTGATTTATGGTCCACCGGAAAAAAAACAAGATGACAAAAGGAGCCCCCAGGTCAAGTCGAGTCTACCTATAATAACAAAAATTAGGAAAATTCTTTGGTATTAAAATTTTGTAGAATAAAGGATATATAATATTTTTATACTGGTTGGGATCTCTCAATATTTTCAAAGAAATTGTAATCCAAAGAAATTTTGATTCATTTGTCTGTGTTTTGAGATTTCTCTTGCTTGAAATTTTTTGGTTTGCTTAATTTCACTGATTTTCTCACAAATTTCTCTAGTTTGCTTAATTTCATAAATTTTCTCCATATTTTGAAATTTTCTATAGGTTGAAATTTCTCTGATTTGTTCATAAATTTATCAGTATTTTGACCAATTTTTTATGATTTGCTCACAATTTTTTCTGTGTTTTGACCAAACCAAAAAAAATCAAACATTTTTCTGCACAACACATGCAAACAAGCATGTATATATATTGGGGAAAGTCTATAGTACATTTTGTACAAAAAATGTACGGTACATAAAAAATCAATGGCTAAAATTGAGCTACATCATTAAAAGTGACCTGCTAAACAAGTCACTTTTATAGTTATAAACTAAAATCATATTTCTTCATAACTATAATCAAATTGATCATAACTTAGTTATAACTGCATCTCATAACCAACACCATTTTGTTCATAACTAATATCACATATTTCATAACCACATCTCATAACCAACACCATTTTGCTCATAACTAATTTCACATATTTCATAATCATAATCACATATCTCATAACCAACACCACTTTGATCATAACAAATATCACATATCTCATAACCATTGATCACACATCTCATAATTACTACCCACATACATCATAATCACATCTCATAACCAGTCCCTTTGAGTCATAACCAACATCACATATCTCATAACCACTAGTCACATATCTCGTAACCAACACCTTTTTGTCATAACCAATATCACATATCTCATAACCACTAATCACATATCCTATAATTAACACCTTTTTGCTCATAACCACACCACTTTGAACATAACCAACATCACATACCTCATAACTACTAGTCACATATCTAATAACCAATATCACATATCTCATAACCATTAGTTACATAACTAATATCTCATAACTCATAACCATTAATATATATAGCATAACCACACCCTTTGACACCACTTTGCTCATAACCATTACCCACATATCTCATAACCACTAACACATATAGCATAACCAAACACCCTTTGACACCACTTTGCTCATAACAATTATCCACATATCTTATAACCACTAACACATATAGCATAACCAAACACCCTTTGACACCACTTTGCTCATAACCATTACCCACATACCTCATAACCACTAACACATATAGCATAACCAAACACCCTTTGACACCACTTTGCTCATAACCATTACCCACATACCTCATTACCACTAATACATATAGCATAACCAAACACCCTTTGACACCACTTTGCTCATAACCATTACCCACATATCTCATAACCACTAACACATATAGCATAACCAAACACCCTTTGACACCACTTTGCTTATAACCATTACCCACATACCTCATAACCACTAACACATATAGCATAACCAAACACCCTTTGACAACACTTTGCTCATAACCATTACTCACATATCTCATAACCACTAACACATATAGCATAACCAAACACCCTTTGACACCACTTTGCTCATAACCATTACTCATATATCTCATAACCACTGACACATATAGCATAAGCAAACACCCTTTGACACCACTTTGCTCAAAACAATTACCCACATATCTCATAACCACTAACACATATAGCATAAGCAAACACCCTTTGACACAACTTTGCTCAAAACCATTACCCATAAATTGCATAACCACTAACACATATAGCATAACCAAACACCCTCTGACACCACTTTACTCATAACCATTACCCACATATCTTATAACCAACATCACATATATCATAACTACTAATCACATATCTCATAGCCAAACACCCTTTGACTTGTAACTATACCACTCTGCTCATAACCAAAATCACATATCTCATAATCACTAATCATATATCTCATTACCTTTACCTACATACGTTATAACCACATCTCATAACCAGCACCCTTTGTTTCATAATCAATATCACATATATCATAACCACTGATCATATATCTCATAACCACTACCCACATATAGAGGTGTAAATTTGGCCCATGAGCTCGCGGCACGCCCTAAGTCTGCTCGTGCCCTGGGTAGGCCCAACTAGGCTCGAGCCTAAACCCAGCCTAAGACCCTGGGCTATGTGTTCTAGAGCCCAGCCCGACCTTGGTGCTATAGAGTATGACCCATCCTGTGAGCTCGCCCCGAAATTTTCTTTCCCATCTGGCTCGACCTGACCCCAATGGCTCCCTGCCCTCCTTGTCAGTGCAATGGTCAAAAATTTAAGTCAAAATAATTTGAAAGAGTCATATAACCGTTAATTCCACAAACAATCAATTTTATTTTATTTATTTATATATATATAAATTAACTCCTCCCTCCCATGTCCTTTAAATACCACCCCTCTCACATTTTATTTCTCACAACAAATCTGTCTCTCAAACTCTCATTCTCTCTAAACTCTCAACTCTCTCAATTAATTTTGAAGTGTCATCCCTAAGTGGCAATTGCAATTGATCACCTATCTCTATTTTAGATTTATTTTTAGTCATGATATCTTCATTAAAGATAATAAAAATAATAATATACAAATGATATACTTTTTAAAATATCTATATGCACTTATAAACATATATATATAATTTAACTAAATTTTAATAAAAAAAACTATGCTAAAAAAAATTATCTATGACGTGATTTTATTTTGTTGTACTAAATAATTTTTCTCCTAAATTTTTTTCCCAACTTTTCTTCATTTTTTTCTCCACTCAATTTTCTTTCCCTTGATTTGTCCTAGTTGTGCCTGAACTGTCTCTATTAATCAGACTTCTCTATTTCGCTCAAATCATCGAACGACCATCGTTGATAGTTCTTCCTCACTGGATTCTTCTTCTCTATACTCTTGTGTCTCTGCAATAGATCCTTAAACTCGTCACTATTTTCTTTGTCTATTTCAACACTATTCATTCTGGTAATATTTCTCTATCTAGTAAATGCATTTATCTCGAAACTCTAACTCTTTCACATTAATATGTCTTACATATACAAATCTTTGGCCGTAATTATGATTTTATCAATTTGTACATATGTTATAGAACTGTTGAAAAATGAATATTACGCATTTTGTTGTACTGTTTTGCTATCTCAGCGCTCTTCATCTGTCAAACATCTCTCTCATTCCTTACTGTCACTGTAGATATCTCCGATGTTCCTTATCGGAAACAACACCATCTTTGACATTATTTTCACAGACGATAAGTCCGTTCAGTCTCTCTTACTCATATTTTCTTTCCTTTCGCTCTATTAGTTAATCTTCTCTAACTCTCATTTTATGTTCCATGGTTATAAGTCATGGATTAAATTATTTAATTATTATCATTACATTCTGTGTTTATCTGTATCATTAGAGATCCTGATCGGTGATTAAATTATTTAAAAATTTTAGATGTTTTTGTTACACCAATTAGTGGATAGTTACATAATTTTTGGTTAATGTTATGAAATTTTGGAAATTAGTTACGATATTTGTGATTTTCTATAATTTTAAACAATTTTGTTACGCCAATTAGTGATGCAATTATGTATTTTCTATTTTATATCACAAAACTTTGTGACTTGATTACGATATAATGGTCTGTTTGGTAACCATTCCGTTTTTAGTTTTCAGTTTATATTTACAAAAATTTAAAAAACTGTCATAAAAACTTATTTGGTAATTTTTTTTGGTTTATAAATGATTGTCTCAGTTTATAAATTTGAGAAAAAAACGTAAACTCAAAAAATGAGTTTACGTTTTTAGTTTTCAATTTTTTTTTCAATTAATTTATTTTCAATTATTTTTTTTCAAATATTTTTTTTTTCAATTAGTATTTTTCAATTAATTTTTTTTTCAATTAATTTTTTTTTTCAATTAATTTTTTTTTCAATTAATTTTTTTTTTCCCAATTAAAATTTTTTTCAATTATTTTTTTCATTTTTTTTCAAATATTTTTTTTCCAATTAATTTTTTTTAATTATTTTTTTAATTAACTTTTTTCAATTATAATGTGTGTGATCCCATTGTTATAAATAATAAAAGTAAATATAAATATTTTAGGCCTGAACAAACATATTTTTTAGTTTATGTTTTTAAAATTTTGTAAACATTTGTTCAAACCAAATGCGTTTGTAATTTATGTTTTTCTAAAAATAAACAAAAATAGTTTACAAAATTTTTATAAACATAAACCAAAAACGTAAACATTACCAAATGCTATCTTAACATTTTGATATTATTCTCTTTGTAAAACACACACCAAAAAAATAAATAAATAGATAGCAGTTTTAAAATTCAAAAACATCTTTTTGATATTTATTTTCACCAAACTAGTTTTTAAATATTTTTTCAAAAAATAGATTATGAAAACAAAACCAATAAAGTGATAGATTTTATTTAAAACATATTTGTAGAGCTAAAGTTAAAACATTTTAAAATTTAAACAAAAAAATATTAAAGATGCAAATCAATAATAAACTCTCAACCAAGTGGTTAAAGATGTTAATCATTCACAATTATTTATTTATTTATTATTTATTTTTTTTCATTATGTGAGACTTTCTTGTATTATGTATTGGTGATTGCTGTTAGACTTACCAATATGTACTCTAGACTTTCTTAATTTATATATATATATATATATATAAATAATATTTTCTTACCAATTAACTAAAAAAAAAAATTTGTAAAGCATTCTCATTCTAGATGTTCATAAAATTTTTAAGGTAAACTACAAATAAGGCCAAATAGTTGGATTTAATATTTCTCAAGTTTTATTAATAATAAGTTTGAATAAAATCATAGCTAAAAATAATTTTTTATAAATTTTTTTTACAAATGTCGTTAAAAATTGACAATTAGTAACCTTTTTTTCTACTTTTTCTAAATTGTTGCTAAAATTTATTATTAGTGACGTTTTCTGTGACAAGTTTTTCAAAATGTCACTGAAAATTACAAAATTAGTGACATTTTTTGTGATAATTTTTTTAAACTATTGCTAAAACTTACAATTAGTGATAATTTTTTGTGACAAAAAATTTAAATTGCCACTAAAAATTAACTATTAGTGATATTTTCTTACAAAAAAATATATATATACAAAACTTTCTACTAAACTTCGCAAACGTAAATTCCACACGTCGATCGTGCATACGTCAATTTTTGGTTTATAATTAGTTGTCCAATATTCATAATCTTTCATTGGCTGTGTAGTGTGTAATTCTGATACAAGACTTCTCTATTCATTTATCCCTTTATTTTTTACCACAAATTTTTGTAGTTCAAATAATAGGGGTAATTAAAAAAATACACTTTTATGAAAAAATTTATAATTTTAATTATTAATATGCATACATTTTTTTATTGATTTATAATTATTTTTTTAAAATTCACTAATTTGATATTATTTTTAAACAATACGTAGATCTATATAATATCATCGTTACGCGTCGTATTACATCAATATCAATAGAAAATAAGATCATAGAAGCATCCAAGTTGTAACGCCCCGAAATAATTACACTAAACCCAATCATTAAGTTGAAGAATCATAGAAACAATATACTTTCACTAATCTAAATTGATATACAAAAGTACACATGTGATATACATTCATAAATAGTTAATCATGAATCTACAGCATATGTTACAAATAGTAAAGAGAAATGAATGTTAAATAGATATTTATATGCTCTAAAGGCTTACATCTTTCTAAATCACTGCATGGTTATAGCAAAAGTGAGACTAGGTCAATACAAATAAAGTCCTTGACTATACAAAAGAAAATACAACAAAAGGAAGCTCTTGCTCCAAAGTCCTTCTAAGCTATTGCCTTAGCAGAGGCATATCACCCACACCTGAAAATGATTTTTTCCAAATAGGATGAGCTACAGCCTAGTAGGAACAATCTAGCACAATATATGAATCTTAACGAAAATATAAGTGCAATATGCATATACAATGCTTGTGGCAAAACATTCATGTTATATATAATCATAAAGTACCACATTTCATATTTTAATCCACTTTCCTTCAATTCCTTTCAAATTAATTCATTTCATCTCAATTCATGAGCCAATTTCATTATCTTTCAAACAACCCAACTGAGACTACAATTTAGTGGTTCTCAAATCAACACAATTATTACACAAACACTTCAATCTTCCATTTTACGTATATATATATATATATCCAACTCCACCGTTTATTTCAACATTCATCCAATTTCATATTTACAACACCAATTCCATTTATTTACACAAAATAGATATTTGAAACGTTTTAGGGTAAACTTCCCTCTTTCCCAAACGTCAACCCAAATACCAAAATCAACTATCTTGTCACTATACAACCTCATTTTCAAACCCCATACCCTTTATATCACACTCTTTTGAAAACCCCTTTTTTGATTTGAAACCCAAACCCTAGGTCTGCTTAAAATACTCTTAAATCCCACCATTGTTACACAACTACTAATAACTAAGTTAAAAACCATATAAATGTGTAGAATGTCCCTACCTCAAAGAGAGAAGACGAGCCAAGCAAGGATGAAACTCCAAAGATGCTCAAACCTAACCCTAAGTGGATCAAAATGAAGATCTTGAGATGTACTACATTTTTCTTAAAGATACTAGGGTGGAGAACTCAATGGATCCAGATGAAAATGTAGAGAGAAAGAGAGAATGAGTTTTAGAGAGAGGAGCCCTAGATCTAGGGTTTTTGAAAAGTAAAGAGAGAGAGAGAAGTGAAAAAGTGATGTAAAATGACCTCATTATGAACGGATATATACGCAGTTCGTTCGAGCGTGAGAAGTAAAGCTCGAGCATCATAAATAATGTTCCGCTCGAGCATGAGAAGTGACGCTTGAGTGTAAAATGCACACTTTCAGAAGTTTTTGCAGACGAAGGATATGGCTCGAGCTCAAGATTAGTCGCTCGAGCGCCCTCCCACTCGAGCGTAGGAAATGCCGCTCAACCGTAGAATATACTTTTCTAGTATTTTGCAGGTCTGCAAAAATACTGAGAGTTTGCAAAGCCCGCTCGAGCGCAAGAAGTGTCGTTTGAGTGGAGGAGCAAAAATATCTGGACAACAAAGGTTTGAAAAACAAGTAATTAACCTATTCCAAACATAATAACTACGATCCAATAACCAAATTTAAGAAAGAATAAGGGGAAAAAGACATGAACAACATTAAGAAACCATAGGCTCGAGTCCGGAATACATCAAGAGTTGGGTCAAAGTTGGAATCGCTACAACCTTCCCCCCTTAAAGAATTTTGTCTCCGAAATTTCAAATCAAGCTTTAAAACTAAGTTAAAACCAATTACAACAATGATAACCATTCAATTCCATCATCATGACCCATTTTCTGGTCATTCATTCTTATCAACTCGATACACAAGTTCCAAAATTAAAAGTATTAGTCACATTTTCCAAAACATATACAATATTTATATTAAATTCACATTTCCATAACACATATAACATATACAATGTTCCCATATCTTCCAAAGCACATACCATGTTTTCACATTCTCAAACATATACAATGCTTTCATATTCCATTAACATAATAAGATTTCATTACATGCTCAAACGTCAACAAATAAGTCCGGATACTTCTCATGGACTTCCAACTCGTGTTCCCAAGTTGCTTCCTCAACTCAATGATGTTTCCACAATACCTTAACCAAGGGAATTGTCTTGCCTCGCAAGACTTGGTCCCGAGTATCCAAGACTCTCACTAGCCCCTCCTCATACGAGGCATCTTTATTGACCTCAAAGTCAGTCCAATCCAACATGTGTGATGGATCCGGCTCATACTTTTGAAGCATGCTAATATGAAACACATCATGAACCCCAGAAAGCTGTGGCGGCAACGCCAAACAGTAAGCAACCTCTCCGACCCACTCAAGGATCTTAAAAGGCCCAATAAATTGAGGGGACAACTTCCCACTCTTCCCAAATCTCATCAAACCCCTCCTAGGTGATATCTTCAAGAACACATGGTCTCTCATCTCAAAAGACAAGGGTCTCCTCCTACGGTCAGTATAACTTTTCTGACGACTCTAAGTCGTAACCAACCTCTTATGAATAATTGTCACTTTCTCCGTCATTTCCCGAACCAACTCTGGACCCAACAAAGGTGCATCACTCACCATGGCCCCACACACCGGAGATCTACACGGTCAACCATATAAGGCCTCAAATGGTGCCATGCCAATACTCGATTGGAAACTGTTATTATAGGCAAACTCCACTAAGAGCAATTGCCTCTCCCACAACCCCCTAAAATTAAAGACACAACCTCAAAGAATATCCTCAAGGATTTGAATGGTACACTCGGACTGCCTATCAGTCTGAGGATAATACGTAGTGCTAAAAGTCAATCTAGTGCCCAAGGCACTCTGCAAGCTCTGCTACAACCGACCTGTGAAACGTGGATCTCTATCTGGAACAATCGTCATAGGGACCCCGTGCAACCTCACTATGTCCTTAATGTAAATGTCGACAAGATAGTCTACCGAGTTGCTTACACGCATTGGTATAAAGTGCGCCGACTTGGTTAACCGGTCAAATACTACCCAAATGGCATCACTGCCTCGTTGAGTCCTCAGAAGGCCCACAACAAAATCCATAGTGACATGCTCCCACTTCCACTCAACTATAGGCAAGGGTTGCAACAAACCTGTTGGCTTCTAATGTTTAGGTTTCACTTATTGACAAGTAAGGCACTTTGACACAAACACGACCACATCCTTCTTCATACCCCTCCACCAAAATTGACGACTCAGGTCGTGATACATTTTAGTGCCTCCCAGATGCATCGTAAGGCGTGAATGGTGAAACTCTCGAAGCACTTCCTCCTTGCAAGACTCCGACACAAAGAGACGATTAAGGTATTAATACTCGATTCATAATACACGTTCAAGCCCTTTTCCACCTTCCCACTGGAAATCTTCTCCAGGAGGATTTCTACCTCAAGATCACTCTTCTGTGCTTCTAACACTCGGTTCACAAGTGTGGATTATGCAACTACCACAAACAATGTTGCAGACTCAATGGACTCGCCAAGATGCAAGTTAAACTTACCAAGAGCACCCAACATTTCCCATTCTCGTTTTGAATTGGAACGATTCAACGAATGTACGTTTTAAGCCCACTTTGTTGAGTGAAAAATTTGCAAACTTTAAGCCCACTTGAGGTGGCAAATTCAAACCCTTTTCACAAAACAAACATAAAATTAAATTGTTCCAACTTGAGCAAACTAGTCTATACTTGCTTGTGCACATCACATAGTAAAGATAGCCTAATAACCGAAACAAGAGCACATAATGTACATAAAAATCATATCCTGATTAGTAGAGGCCGATCTTTGATCGGGTGAGCGGGGGTGCTCAATTCACGACCTTTCCCTCTTGTACTTAAGTTCCTGAGCCGAAGTAAATTTGGTGATGACAGACACGTGGCCTTCAGCACGAGTCATGGGTTTCCTAAATTTCCCTAAAACAAAAAATATTTAGATGGCAACTCTGTATTTGGCAAAGCAGTCCAATTTTGACATTTTTTTATTCAAAATTGATTTTCCAAAAGATTTGCCGGATTTGGACTCTTTGATGTTTGTCAATTTCACATTGCACTTGTGATATTAGATTCAGAACCATAGGAGTCCGAACTGTAAGGCTTCTTTCAAACCTTTCGAAAGGGGGGGCAAAAAAGCCGAGCTATACATGTTAATGTAATATAAACATTATATATGTTTTGGAAATATGAATTGTATAATCAGTGGTGGGAACGTGTTTATCATGGTGATGAGAATGAATGACTGGTGGATGAGTCTTGGTGATGAAATTGAATTGCTATCATTGTTGTAATTGGTTTAAACATGGTTTGTTGTTGAGACAATTGTTTGGATTTATGAGGCTTATCATAGCTTTGTTTTAATACTTTGAATGATTTATTTTGTAAAATTTTAAGTGTTTATCATTCATTGCTAAAAATAATTTTTTGTAAATTTTTTTTTGTATATGTCACTAAAAATTGATAAGGGATACATCTCTCACGGCGTGCCTGACCAACAGTAGTTGGATTGGCTCTTATTTGTCAAAGATTGTCTCGACAATCCCTCTTCCTTGGCTTTTTCTTCTCTTCCAGCTTCTTCTTAAACCGAGGCCTGCGAAAGAAACAGAGCAAAAAGCTACAAACTCCCCCTGCCATTACTCTACAAATTTTCCCTTTGGCATTATACTCCCCCTAACATGGCCTCTTCTCACCGTCCCCTCACTCTTTTCCCTGACCTTAACAATTCCCCAATTGAGATTACCAGCTCCTCTGAGCCTCGATAGAGTGTCCTTGCGCCTACCCCTGTTCTCAGCTTTCCTGCACTGTTAGTCAAGCAACTTATGGCAACGCAGTCTAACATTGAGGCCAACCACTACACATTGAAGTCTTGTGTAGAGACGGTGACCGCAGTCTCTAATTTGCCCCACCAGCTACAGGGTAAGACAAGTGAAGTTCATCTATTAAATGCCCAACTCTCCTTACTCCAGCGTATGTACAAGGATGATCAAGAAGAGATAAGCAATTTGAAGAAGCAAAACAAGGAGCCAAACGACAAGCGACCTCTGCGGCCCCGATTCAGAGGTCCTTGGTGCCCCTCATTTGACTACCGGCGGTGAGTCATTTCTTTCGGAAGCTCTGCCAATGCCGAGGCAGAGTCTTCAAGAACTTTGAAGGAGTAAAGATGAAGCGAGACAACTGACGGTAAAGTCGAGCGATGAAGCTGTCTTTGTAATCTTGGTTGTCAGGCTGCTGCCGGAAACTAAGAAAATGATTGCCTCCTCTGTTTTTCTTCTTCTTTCTTTTTTTTTTTTTTTGCATTTCATTTTTTTAAATATTTTTAGTATTTCTTTTTGTTCCTTTTTTTTCTGTCTGTTTTTTTGAAATTTTCTTCTCTATTTTTTTGTAATGCTGATCGGGGGGCTTCAGCCTAAAGTTTAATAAAATGAGTTTTGTTATTTGCACATCATGGCGTGAATGGCTTTGCACTTTCGGGGGGCTTCAGCCTAAAGTTTAATAAAATGAGTTTTGTTATTTGCACATCATGGCGTGAATGGCTTTGCACTTAAGCTTGAAAATATTTTTCTTTTGAATTTAAATTCAAGAATGATTAAATTTCAATGAGTTCTGAATTGGACATTGAGCCCTCAACTGACCAAAAATCAAAAAACAAAATGACTTAACGAAAGAAAAACTGAGCAAAAACACCCTAAATAGACCTATTGACACTTACTGGAATGAAAATGACACAAAACTTCATCATGAGTGTGATGACAAACACCGCGGAAGCGATAATCGCGGGTGTGGTTTAGAATATCGTGAGAGTGACAAACGCAGGCGCGGTTTAGAATATCGCAAGCGCGATACATTGTTGCAGACAATTATGATACACTTTCTGGTGAGTGCTTAACAATGTAAACGGAGACTTTCAAGAATACGAGGGGAAAGACAGAAAACCTAACTCGACTATGCCCTTAGTTTATCGCTTTGACTTTTTGTTTTTTTGGTTTTCTAATAAAATGATTTTGATCAACATGAGAGTTCAATTAGTATGCTTGTTCTACTCTCTGTTTTGAAATTATGTAAGTTAAGTTGTGAGCACTGAAAATTTTCTTTTTTTGGGTCCAATGAATGGTCTAGGATTTACAAAACATGGAATAATTTTTTAGAAGATCAGTCAACTTCATTAAAAGTCCTCAAAATTTGTTTTCGCAAATGGCCATTACCCGACCAACATGGAATCAAACTCTGAGATGCACAACCCCAAAATGAGATAACCCGAACTTGATCTGTCTTGTAACTAAATCTGCCATAAAGAAGAGATAGGACAACCGAATCAAACGGAGATGAGCCAATCAAACATGGATAGCACAACCGAGTTGAATAAGGTTAAACCAATCAAACATGGACAGGATGAGTGATGTGAAAAATGGCTAGGGCCAAACTTCAAAATGAAGCTGCCTACGTATCCCAAAGATGGAAATCAGGCCATACGTAGTTCCAGGGTAAGGCTCACTCGGGTATTAACACTCTCCTTTTGCACTCTAACTTTTGCTAAAGCCATCATTCCGGGTTTTCAACTTTGCGAGCTTTTATTCAATTTTTATTTTTTTTTTATTTTTTTTTCTTTTTCTATTTTTCCCTTTTCCATTTTCAATTTTTTTTGTTTTGTTTTTCTGCTCTAATTTTTGCCTGGGTCACTCTTCTAGGTTTTCGGCCGAGCGAACCTCTTAACGGTAGTACCTTATTTTAGCTTGTTCATGTTGATTGTGAGATTTTGAAGCTATCCAAATTCATGAGATTGACTACTTTTCCTAACCAAATAGTCTCGATGATGTAGAGACCCGTCCAATTGGGTCTAAATTTTCCCATAAGGTTGTGGCTAAGAACACGATTGTCCTTCAACACTAAATCTTCTTCTCTCATATTCTGAGATTTAACTTTCTTTCCGATCTCCATTGGCTTAAGAAATGACTCGTTTTGAATCTTCAATCACATCCAACCTCATTGCCTTTTGTAGACACCCCATTTTTGACCGACCTTGAGACTCAGACGTCACTAGTTGAGCACTCGGTGATATTGCATATTGTGCTTGCTCAAAAGTTTCAGAGTCTCGGCTGCAAGCCTTGCCTCCAGACTTCCGGACTCTTCTGTGCTTTGCCTCAGTTTGCGAACCAGGCTCGGTTTTCTCTGTTTTCTCTTACCAAAGGGAGGGAGTGGTCTCATAGATCATCTCTCAGTGGCCGTAGACTACGTTTCGTGATCGTAGGCCATTTTGCCAGTTTGGAGCCCGGTTTCCGATTTTTCGGGGCCGTTGGCCGTGTGCCTCGGTTCGGGACCGCTTAACCATCTCCGTTTGCTCCGGTTTCTAGCATACATCCTATTTGCTCCCTTTTGAGGGACACTGTGGTCCGAGAGACCAACTTCGTGGTCGAACACCACTCCCGGTGCCCAACAGTCAGTTTTTGGGGCCTCGAACTGCGTGTTTCGGCCCCTGAACCTTCATTTTGCATCGGTTTTGGTTCATTTTTGGCAGGGACCTCTGTTTCATTGGTAGGAAGGCCATAGAAGGGTGGGAGGCCAGCAATTGTTTTAGCAACCAGTTATATTCCTTCATCGCTCTCCGATGCCCATTTTTTCCCACTTCAAAGCCAATGTTGACCATCCTAAGGCCACTTTCTTCAGCTCCAAACCACATATTTGCGTTGTACACACCTGGGAGGACACAAATATCACATGGCCGGCCAGTAATTCCACCTGAACCTTTTGAACCCCTTTGAAAAATGGCTTATTCTCTCTCCTGGTTCACTGTTGCCAATTTTTGACCACAGGGCTGTGTTGAGGGCATCTGGGAGGACACCAATTTGTAGTGGCCGGCCATTAATTCACCTTGGCCCTTTTGACCCCTGGCCGGCCGGCTATGGAGGGTAGCCATGATACACCTTCTGGTGAGTGCTTAACAATGTAAACGGAGACTTTCAAGAATACGAGGGGAAAGACAGAAAACCTAACTCGACTATGCCCTTAGTTTATCGCTTTGACTTTTTGTTTTTTTGGTTTTCTAATAAAATGATTTTGATCAACATGAGAGTTCAATTAGTATGCTTGTTCTACTCTCTGTTTTGAAATTATGTAAGTTAAGTTGTGAGCACTGAAAATTTTCTTTTTTTGGGTCCAATGAATGGTCTAGGATTTACAAAACATGGAATAATTTTTTAGAAGATCAGTCAACTTCATTAAAAGTCCTCAAAATTTGTTTTCGCAAATGGCCATTACCCGACCAACATGGAATCAAACTCTGAGATGCACAACCCCAAAATGAGATAACCCGAACTTGATCTGTCTTGTAACTAAATCTGCCATAAAGAAGAGATAGGACAACCGAATCAAACGGAGATGAGCCAATCAAACATGGATAGCACAACCGAGTTGAATAAGGTTAAACCAATCAAACATGGACAGGATGAGTGATGTGAAAAATGGCTAGGGCCAAACTTCAAAATGAAGCTGCCTACGTATCCCAAAGATGGAAATCAGGTCTTACGTAGTTCAGGCTTAGGTTCGCTCGAGTATTTTCACTCTCCTTTTGCGCTCTAACTTTTGCCAAAGCCGCCCT
>NW_021026825.1:1907688-1929414 GCF_004153795.1 Camellia sinensis | reverse complement strand
AATCATCGAACGACCATCGTTGATAGTTCTTCCTCACTGGATTCTTCTTCTCTATACTCTTGTGTCTCTGCAATAGATCCTTAAACTCGTCACTACTCTCTTTGTCTATTTCAACACTATTCATTCTGGTAATATTTCTCTATCTAGTAAATGCATTTATCTCGAAACTCTAACTCTTTCACATTAATATGTCTTACATATACAAATCTTTGGCCGTAATTATGATTTTATCAATTTGTACATATGTTATAGAACTGTTGAAAAATGAATATTACGCATTTTGTTGTACTGTTTTGCTATCTCAGCTCTCTTCATCAATCAAACATCTCTCTCATTCCTTACTGTCACTGTAGATATCTCCGATGTTCCTTATCGGAAACAACACCATCTTTGACATTATTTTCACAGACGACAAGTCCGTTCAGTCTCTCTTACTCATATTCCCTTTCCTTTCGCTCTATTGGTTAATTTTCTCTAACTCTCATTTCATGTTCCATGGCTATAAGTCGTGGATTAAATTATTTAATTATTGTCATTACATTCTATGTTTATCTGTATCATTAGAGATCTCGATTGGTGATTAAATTATTTAAAAATTTTAGATGTTTTTGTTACACCAATTAGTGGATAGTTACATAATTTTTGGTTAATGTTATGAAATTTTGGAAATTAGTTACGATATTTGTGATTTTCTATAATTTTAAACAATTTTGTTACGCCAATTAGTGATGCAATTATGTATTTTCTATTTTATATCACAAAACTTTGTGACTTGATTACGATATAATGGTCTGTTTGGTAACCATTCCGTTTTTAGTTTTCAGTTTATATTTACAAAAATTTAAAAAACTGTCATAAAAACTTATTTGGTAATTTTTTTTGGTTTATAAATGATTGTCTCAGTTTATAAATTTGAGAAAAAAACGTAAACTCAAAAAATGAGTTTACGTTTTTAGTTTTCAATTTTTTTTTCAATTAATTTATTTTCAATTATTTTTTTTCAAATATTTTTTTTTTCAATTAGTATTTTTCAATTAATTTTTTTTTCAATTAATTTTTTTTTTCAATTAATTTTTTTTTCAATTAATATTTTTTTTCCCAATTAAAATTTTTTTCAATTATTTTTTTCATTTTTTTTCAAATATTTTTTTTCCAATTAATTTTTTTTAATTATTTTTTTAATTAACTTTTTTCAATTATAATGTGTGTGATCCCATTGTTATAAATAATAAAAGTAAATATAAATATTTTAGGCCTGAACAAACATATTTTTTAGTTTATGTTTTAAAAATTTTGTAAACATTTGTTCAAATCAAATGCGTTTGTAATTTATGTTTTTTTAAAAATAAAAAAAAAACAATTTATAAAATTTTTGTAAACATAAACAAAAAACGTAAACATTACCAAACGCTATCTTAACATTTTGATATTATTCTCTTTTTAAAACACACTCACCAAAAAAATAAATAAATAAATAACAGTTTTAAAATTCAAAAACATCTTTTTGATATTTATTTTCACCAAACTAGTTTTTAAATATTTTTTCAAAAAATAGATTATGAAAACAAAACCAATAAAGTGATAGATTTTATTTAAAACATATTTGTAGAGCTAAAGTTATAACATTTTAAAATTTAAACAAAAAAATATTAAAGATGCAAATCAATAATAAACTCTCAACCAAGTAATTAAAGATGTTAATCATTCACAATTATTTATTTATTTATTATTTATTTTTTTTCATTATGTGAGACTTTCTTGTATTATGTATTGGTGATTGCTGTTAGACTTACCAATATGTACTCTAGACTTTCTTAATTTATATATATATATATATATATAAATAATATTTTCTTACCAATTAACTAAAAAAAAAAATTTGTAAAGCATTCTCATTCTAGATGTTCATAAAATTTTTAAGGTAAACTACAAATAAGGCCAAATAGTTGGATTTAATATTTCTCAAGTTTTATTAATAATAAGTTTGAATAAAATCATAGCTAAAAATAATTTTTTATAAATTTTTTTTACAAATGTCGTTAAAAATTGACAATTAGTAACCTTTTTTTCTACTTTTTCTAAATTGTTGCTAAAATTTATTATTAGTGACGTTTTCTGTGACAAGTTTTTCAAAATGTCACTGAAAATTACAAAATTAGTGACATTTTTTGTGATAATTTTTTTAAACTATTGCTAAAACTTACAATTAGTGATAATTTTTTGTGACAAAAAATTTAAATTGCCACTAAAAATTAACTATTAGTGATATTTTCTTACAAAAAAATATATATATACAAAACTTTCTACTAAACTTCGCAAACGTAAATTCCACACGTCGATCGTGCATACGTCAATTTTTGGTTTATAATTAGTTGTCCAATATTCATAATCTTTCATTGGCTGTGTAGTGTGTAATTCTGATACAAGACTTCTCTATTCATTTATCCCTTTATTTTTTACCACAAATTTTTGTAGTTCAAATAATAGGGGTAATTAAAAAAATACACTTTTATGAAAAAATTTATAATTTTAATTATTAATATGCATACATTTTTTTATTGATTTATAATTATTTTTTTAAAATTCACTAATTTGATATTATTTTTAAACAATACGTAGATCTATATAATATCATCGTTACGCGTCGTATTACATCAATATCAATAGAAAATAAGATCATAGAAGCATCCAAGTTGTAACGCCCCGAAATAATTACACTAAACCCAATCATTAAGTTGAAGAATCATAGAAACAATATACTTTCACTGATCTAAATTGATATACAAAAGTACACATGTGATATACATTCATAAATAGTTAATCATGAATCTACAGCATATGTTACAAATAGTAAAGAGAAATGAATGTTAAATAGATATTTATATGCTCTAAAGGCTTACATCTTTCTAAATCACTGCATGGTTATAGCAAAAGTGAGACTAGGTCAATACAAATAAAGTCCTTGACTATACAAAAGAAAATACAACAAAAGGAAGCTCTTGCTCCAAAGTCCTTCTAAGCTATTGCCTTAGCAGAGGCATATCACCCACACCTGAAAATGATTTTTTCCAAATAGGATGAGCTACAGCCTAGTAGGAACAATCTAGCACAATATATGAATCTTAACGAAAATATAAGTGCAATATGCATATACAATGCTTGTGGCAAAACATTCATGTTATATATAATCATAAAGTACCACATTTCATATTTTAATCCACTTTCCTTCAATTCCTTTCAAATTAATTCATTTCATCTCAATTCATGAGCCAATTTCATTATCTTTCAAACAACCCAACTGAGACTACAATTTAGTGGTTCTCAAATCAACACAATTATTACACAAACACTTCAATCTTCCATTTTACGAAAATTTCGTCCGTGGGATCGGTACCCATGTATACGTGCAGTTTCAGGACTTTCACCCTGGACACTTCAGCCAACTTAATTTCAATGGAGTCCATCCCCTATCTCCTCCCAAACATGGAGTACATCCCCTTTCTCCTCCCAAACATCATACATATACAATATATTTAAAATATAGCCATATTCAATGACATGCAACAAGAGATTAGCTTCAATTCACCTAATCCTCATGCAATTTCTACAACAATCATAGTTATTCTCCACCGATAGCCCAATACAGATATTTCTAAATAGATATTCAGTCTCAAGATAGATAATTTATTCAAACTTCCATGGGTGTGAGGTGGTATATATATATATATATATCCAACTCCACCGTTTATTTCAACATTCATCCAATTTCATATTTACAACACCAATTCCATTTATTTACACAAAATAGATATTTGAAACGTTTTAGGGTAAACTTCCCTCTTTCCCAAACGTCAACCCAAATACCAAAATCAACTATCTTGTCACTATACAACCTCATTTTCAAACCCCATACCCTTTATATCACACTCTTTTGAAAACCCCTTTTTTGATTTGAAACCCAAACCCTAGGTCTGCTTAAAATACTCTTAAATCCCACCATTGTTACACAACTACTAATAACTAAGTTAAAAACCATATAAATGTGTAGAATGTCCCTACCTCAAAGAGAGAAGACGAGCCAAGCAAGGATGAAACTCCAAAGATGCTCAAACCTAACCCTAAGTGGATCAAAATGAAGATCTTGAGATGTACTACATTTTTCTTAAAGATACTAGGGTGGAGAACTCAATGGATCTAGATGAAAATGTAGAGAGAAAGAGAGAATGAGTTTTAGAGAGAGGAGCCCTAGATCTAGGGTTTTTGAAAAGTAAAGAGAGAGAGAGAAGTGAAAAAGTGATGTAAAATGACCTCATTATGAACGGATATATACGCAGTTCGTTCGAGCGTGAGAAGTAAAGCTCGAGCATCATAAATAATGTTCCGCTCGAGCATGAGAAGTGACGCTTGAGTGTAAAATGCACACTTTCAGAAGTTTTTGCAGACGAAGGATATGGCTCGAGCTCAAGATTAGTCGCTCGAGCGCCCTCCCACTCGAGCGTAGGAAATGCCGCTCAACCGTAGAATATACTTTTCTAGTATTTTGCAGGTCTGCAAAAATACTGAGAGTTTGCAAAGCCCGCTTGAGCGCAAGAAGTGTTGTTTGAGTGGAGGAGCAAAAATATCTGGACAACAAAGGTTTGAAAAACAAGTAATTAACCTATTCCAAACATAATAACTACGATCCAATAACCAAATTTAAGAAAGAATAAGGGGAAAAAGACATGAACAACATTAAGAAACCATAGGCTCGAGTCCGGAATACATCAAGAGTTGGGTCAAAGTTGGAATCGCTACAACCTTCCCCCCTTAAAGAATTTTGTCTCCGAAATTTCAAATCAAGCTTTAAAACTAAGTTAAAACCAATTACAACAATGATAACCATTCAATTCCATCATCATGACCCATTTTCTGGTCATTCATTCTTATCAACTCGATACACAAGTTCCAAAATTAAAAGTATTAGTCACATTTTCCAAAACATATACAATATTTATATTAAATTCACATTTCCATAACACATATAACATATACAATGTTCCCATATCTTCCAAAGCACATACCATGTTTTCACATTCTCAAACATATACAATGCTTTCATATTCCATTAACATAATAAGATTTCATTACATGCTCAAACGTCAACAAATAAGTTGAGGGACCTTAGGCTACAAAAGAACACATTGTGGACCTAATCCATTACTAAAAGTTGGATAGGGACCTTAAACCGATTTTCCCTTATTAATATGCATACATTTTTTTTATTGATTTATAATTATTTTTTTAAAATTCACTAATTTGATATTATTTTTAAACAATACGTAGATCTATATAATATCATCGTTACGCGTCGGATTACATCAATATCAATAGAAAATAAGATCATAGAAGCATCTAAGTTGTAACGCCTCGAAATAATTACACTAAACCCAATCATTAAGTTAAAGAATCATAGAAACAATATACTTTCACTAATCTAAATTGATATACAAAAGTGATACATGCGATATACATTCATAAATAGTTAATCATGAATCTACCGCATATGTTACAAATAGTAAAGAGAAATGAACGTTAAACAGATATTTATATGCTCTAAAGGCTTACATCTTTCTAAATCACTGCATGGTTATAACAAAAGTGAGACTAGGTCAATACAAATAAAGTCCTTAGCTATACAAAAAAAAAAAAATACAACAAAAGGAAGCTCTTGCTCCAAAGTCCTTCTAAGCTATTGCCTTAGCAGAGGTATATCACCCACACCTGAAAATGATTTTTCTCAAATAGGATGAGTTACAGCCCAGTAGGAACAATCTAACACAATATATGAATCTTAACGAAAATATAAGTGCAATATGCATATACAATACTTGTGGCAAAACATTCATGTTATATATAATCATAAAGTACCACATTTCATATTTTAATCCACTTTCCTTCAATTCCTTTCAAATTAATTCATTTCATCTCAATTCATGAGCCAATTTCATTATCTTTCAAACAACCCAACTGAGACTACAACTTAGTGGTTCTCAAATCAACACAATTATTACACAAACACTTCAATCTTCCATTTTACGAAAATTTCGTCCGTGGGATCGGTACCCATGTATACGCGCAGTTTTAGGACTTTCACCCTGGACACTTCGGCCAACTTAATTTCAATGGAGTCTATCCCCTATCTTCTCCCAAACATGGAGTCCATCCCCTTTCTCCTCCCAAACATCATATATATACAATATATTTAAAATATAGCCATATTCAATGGCAAGCAACAAGAGATTAGTTTCAATTCACCTAATCCTCATGCAATTTCTACAACAATCATAGTTACCCTCCACCGATAGCCCAATACAGATATTTCTAAATAGATATTCAGTCTCAAGATAGATAATTTATTCAAACTTCCATGGGTGTGAGGTGGTATATATATATATATCCAACTCCACCGTTTATTTCAACATTCTTCCAATTTCATATTTACAACACCAATTCCATTTATTTATACAAAATAGATATTTGAAACATTTTAGGGTAAACTTCCCTCTTTCTCAAACGTCAACCCAAATACCAAAATCAACTATCTTGTCACTATACAACCTCATTTTCAAACCCCATAACCCTTTATATCACACTCTTTTGAAAACCCCTCTTTTAATTTGAAACCCAAACCCTAGGTTTGCTTAAAATACTCTTAAATCCCACCATTGTTACACAACTACTAATAACTAAGTTAAAAACCATATAAATGTGTAGAATGTTCCTACCTCAAAGAGAGAAGACGAGGCAAGCAAGGATGAAACTCCAAAGATGCTCAAACCTAACCCTAAGTGGATCAAAATGAAGATCTTGAGATGTATTACATTTTTCTCAAAGATACTAGGGTGGAGAACTCAATGGATCTAGATGAAAATGTAGAGAGAAAGAGAGAGTGAGTTTTAGAGAGAGGAGCTCTAGATCTAGGGTTTTTGAAAAGTAAAGAGAGAGAGAGAAGTGAAAAAGTGATGTAAAATGACCTCATTATGAACTGATATATACGCATTTCGTTCGAGCGTGAGAAGTAAAGCTCGAGCATCATAAATAATGTTCCGCTCGAGCGTGAGAAGTGACACTCGAGTGTAAAATGCACACTTTCAGAAGTTTTTGCAGACGAAGGATATGGCTCGAGCTCAAGATTAGTCGCTCGAGCGCCCTCCCACTCGAGCGTAGGAAATGCCGCTCAACCGTAGAATATACTTTTCTAGTATTTTGCAGGTCTGCAAAAATACTGAGAGTTTGCAAAGCCCGCTCGAGCGCAAGAAGTGTCGTTTGAGTGGAGGAGCAAAAATATCTGGACAACAAAGGTTTGAAAAACAAGTAATTAACCTATTCCAAACATAATAACTACGATCCAATAACCAAATTTAAGAAAGAATAAGGGGAAAAAGACATGAACAACATTAAGAAACCATAGGCTCGAGTCCGGAATACATCAAGAGTCGGGTCAAAGTTGGAATCGCTACAACTTTCCCCCCTTAAAGAATTTCGTCTCCGAAATTTCAAATCAAGCTTTAAAACTAAGTTAAAACCAATTACAACAATGATAACCATTCAATTCCATCATCATGACCCATTTTCTGGTCATTCATTCTTATCAACTCGATACACAAGTTCCAAAATTAAAAGTATTAGTCACATTTCCAAAACATATACAATGTTTATATTAAATTCGCATTTCCATAACACATATAACATATACAATGTTCCCATATGTTCCAAAGCACATACCATGTTTTCGCATTCTCAAACATATACAATGCTTTCATATTCCATTAACATAATAAGATTTCATTACATGCTCAAACGTCAACAAATAAGTCCGGATACTTCTTATGGACTTCCAACTCGCGTTCCCAAGATGCTTCCTCAACTTAATGATGTTTCCACAATACCTTAACCAAGGGAATTGTCTTGCCTCGCAAGACTTGGTCCCGAGTATCCAAGACTCTCACTGGCCCCTCCTCATACGAGGCATCTTTATTGACCTCAAATTCAGTCCAATCCAACACGTGTGATGGATCCGGCTCATACTTTTGAAGCATGCTAATATGAAACACATCATGAACCCCAGAAAGCTGTGGCGGCAACGCCAAATAGTAAGTAACCTCTCCGACCCACTCAAGGATCTCAAAAGGCCCAATAAATTGAGGGGACAACTTCTCACTCTTCCCAAATCTCATCAAACCCCTCCTAGGTGATATCTTCAAGAACACATGGTCTCTCATCTCAAAAGACAAGGGTCTCCTCCTATGGTCAGCATAACTTTTCTGACGACTCTAAGCCATAACCAACCTCTTATGAATAAGTACCACTTTCTCTGTCATTTCCCGAACCAACTCTGGACCCAACAAAGGTGCATCACTCACCATGGCCCCACACACTAGAGATCTACACGGTCAGCCATACAAGGCCTCAAATGGTGCCATGTCAATACTCGATTGGAAACTGTTATTATAGGCAAACTCCACTAAGAGCAATTGCCTCTCCCACAACCCCCTAAAATTAAAGACACAACCTCAAAGAATATCCTCAAGGATTTGAATGGTACACTCGGACTGCCTATCAGTCTGAGGATAATACGTAGTGCTAAAAGTCAATCTAGTGCCCAAGGCACTCTGCAAGCTCTGCTACAACCGACCTGTGAAACGTGGATCTCTATCTGGAACAATCGTCATAGGGACCCCGTGCAACCTCACTATGTCCTTAATGTAAATGTCGACAAGATAGTCTACCGAGTTGCTTACACGCATTGGTATAAAGTGCGCCGACTTGGTTAACCGGTCAAATACTACCCAAATGGCATCACTGCCTCGTTGAGTCCTCAGAAGGCCCACAACAAAATCCATAGTGACATGCTCCCACTTCCACTCAACTATAGGCAAGGGTTGCAACAAACCTGTTGGCTTCTAATGTTTAGGTTTCACTTATTGACAAGTAAGGCACTTTGACACAAACACGACCACATCCTTCTTCATACCCCTCCACCAAAATTGACGACTCAGGTCGTGATACATTTTAGTGCCTCCCAGATGCATCGTAAGGCGTGAATGGTGAAACTCTCGAAGCACTTCCTCCTTGCAAGACTCCGACACAAAGAGACGATTAAGGTATTAATACTCGATTCATAATACACGTTCAAGCCCTTTTCCACCTTCCCACTGGAAATCTTCTCCAGGAGGATTTCTACCTCAAGATCACTCTTCTGTGCTTCTAACACTCGGTTCACAAGTGTGGATTATGCAACTACCACAAACAATGTTGCAGACTCAATGGACTCGCCAAGATGCAAGTTAAACTTACCAAGAGCACCCAACATTTCCCATTCTCGTTTTGAATTGGAACGATTCAACGAATGTACGTTTTAAGCCCACTTTGTTGAGTGAAAAAATTGCAAACTTTAAGCCCACTTGAGGTGGCAAATTCAAACCCTTTTCACAAAACAAACATAAAAATGAATTGTTCCAACTTGAGCAAACTAGTTTATACTTGCTTGTGCGCATCACATAGTAAAGATAGCCTAATAACCGAAACAAGAGCACATAATGTACATAAAAATCATATTCTGATCAAAAGATTTGCCGGATTTGGACTCTTTGATGTTTGTCAATTTCACATTGCACTTGTGATATTAGATTCAGAACCACAGGAGTCCGAACTGTAAGGCTTCTTTCAAACCTTTCGAAAGGGGGGGCAAAAAAGCCGAGCTATACATGTTAATGTAATATAAACAATATATATGTTTTGGAAATATGAATTGTATAATCAGTGGTGGGAACGTGTTTATCATGGTAATGAGAATGAATGACTGGTGGATGAGTCTTGGTGATGAAATTGAATTGCTATCATTGTTGTAATTGGTTTAAACATGGTTTGTTGTTGAGACAATTGTTTGGATTTATGAGGCTTATCATAGCTTTGTTTTAATACTTTGAATGATTTATTTTGTAAAATTTTAAGTGTTTATCATTCATTGCTAAAAATAATTTTTTGTAAATTTTTTTTTGTATATGTCACTAAAAATTGATAAGGGATACATCTCTCACGGCGTGCCTGACCAACAGTAGTTGGATTGGCTCTTATTTGTCAAAGATTGTCTCGACAATCCCTCTTCCTTGGCTTTTTCTTCTCTTCCAGCTTCTTCTTAAACCGAGGCCTGCGAAAGAAACAGAGCAAAAAGCTACAAACTCCCCCTGCCATTACTCTACAAATTTTCCCTTTGGCATTATACTCCCCCTAACATGGCCTCTTCTCACCGTCCCCTCACTCTTTTCCCTGACCTTAACAATTCCCCAATTGAGATTACCAGCTCCTCTGAGCCTCGATAGAGTGTCCTTGCGCCTACCCCTGTTCTCAGCTTTCCTGCACTGTTAGTCAAGCAACTTATGGCAACGCAGTCTGACATTAAGGCCAACCACTACACATTGAAGTCTTGTGTAGAGACGGTGACCGCAGTCTCTAATTTGCACCACCAGCTACATCGTAAGACAAGTGAAGTTCATCTATTAAATGCCCAACTCTCCTTACTCCAGCGTATGTACAAGGATGATCAAGAAGAGATAAGCAATTTGAAGAAGCAAAACAAGGAGCCAAACGACAAGCGACCTCTGCGGCCCCGATTCAGAGGTCCTTGGTGCCCCTCATTTGACTACCGGCGGTGAGTCATTTCTTTCGGAAGCTCTGCCAATGCCGAGGCAGAGTCTTCAAGAACTTTGAAGGAGTAAAGATGAAGCGAGACAACTGACGGTAAAGTCGAGCGATGAAGCTGTCTTTGTAATCTTGGTTGTCAGGCTGCTGCCGGAAACTAAGAAAATGATTGCCTCCTCTGTTTTTCTTCTTCTTTCTTTTTTTTTTTTTTTGCATTTCATTTTTTTTAATATTGTTAGTATTTCTTTTTGTTCCTTTTTTTTCTGTCTGTTTTTTTGAAATTTTCTTCTCTATTTTTTTGTAATGCTGATCGGGGGGCTTCAGCCTAAAGTTTAATAAAATGAGTTTTGTTATTTGCACATCATGGCGTGAATGGCTTTGCACTTAAGCTTGAAAATATTTTTCTTTTGAATTTAAATTCAAGAATGATTAAATTTCAATGAGTTCTGAATTGGACATTGAGCCCTCAACTGACCAAAAATCAAAAAACAAAATGACTTAACGAAAGAAAAACTGAGCAAAAACACCCTAAATAGACCTATTGACACTTACTGGAATGAAAATGACACAAAACTTCATCATGAGTGTGATGACAAACACCGCGGAAGCGATAATCGCGGGTGTGGTTTAGAATATCGTGAGCGTGACAAACGCAGGCGCGGTTTAGAATATCGCAAGCGCGATACATTGTTGCAGACAATTATGATACACTTTCTGGTGAGTGCTTAACAATGTAAACGGAGACTTTCAAGAATACGAGGGGAAAGACAGAAAACCTAACTCGACTATGCCCTTAGTTTATCGCTTTGACTTTTTGTTTTTTTGGTTTTCTAATAAAATGATTTTGATCAACATGAGAGTTCAATTAGTATGCTTGTTCTACTCTCTGTTTTGAAATTATGTAAGTTAAGTTGTGAGCACTGAAAATTTTCTTTTTTTGGGTCCAATGAATGGTCTAGGATTTACAAAACATGGAATAATTTTTTAGAAGATCAGTCAACTTCATTAAAAGTCCTCAAAATTTGTTTTCGCAAATGGCCATTACCCGACCAACATGGAATCAAACTCTGAGATGCACAACCCCAAAATGAGATAACCCGAACTTGATCTGTCTTGTAACTAAATCTGCCATAAAGAAGAGATAGGACAACCGAATCAAACGGAGATGAGCCAATCAAACATGGATAGCACAACCGAGTTGAATAAGGTTAAACCAATCAAACATGGACAGGATGAGTGATGTGAAAAATGGCTAGGGCCAAACTTCAAAATGAAGCTGCCTACGTATCCCAAAGATGGAAATCAGGCCATACGTAGTTCCAGGGTAAGGCTCACTCGGGTATTAACACTCTCATTTTGCGCTCTAACTTTTGCCAAAGCCATCATTTCGGGTTTTCAACTTTGCGAGCTTTTCTTCAGTTTTTATTTATTTTTTTTTTCTTTTTCTATTTTTCCCTTTTTCATTTTCAATTTTTTTTTTTGTTTTTTTGTTTTTCTGCTCTAACTTTTGCCTGGGTCACGCTTCCAGGTTTTCGGCCTAGCGAACTGTAGACATCCCATTTTTGACCGACCTTGAGACTCAGACGTCACCAGTTGAGCACTCGGTGATATTGCATATTGTGCTTGCTCAGAAGTTTCAGAGTCTCGGCTGCGAGCCTTGCCTCCGGACTTCCGGGTTCTTCTATGCTTTGCCTCGGTTTGCGAACCAGGCTCGGTTTTCTCTGTTTCTCTTCCCGAAGGGAGGGAGAGGTCTTGTAGATCATCTCTCAGTGGCCGTAGGCTACGTTTCGTGGTCGTAGGCCATTTTGCCCGTTTGGAGCCCGATTTTTGGTTTTTCGGGGCCGTTGGCCGCGTGCCTCGGTTCGGGACCGCTTAACCATCTCCGTTTGCTCCAGTTTCTGGCATACACCTTATTTCCTCCTTTTTGAGGGACACTGTGGTCCGAGAGACCAACTTCGTGGTCAAACACCACTCCCGGTGCCCAACAGTCAGTTTTCGGGGCCCCGAACTGCGTGTTCCGGCCCCCGAACCTTCATTTCGCATCGGTTTTGGTTCATTTTTGGCAGGGACCTCTGTTTCATTGCTAGGAAGGTCATAGAAGGATGGGAGGCCAGTAATTGTTCTGTCAGCCAACTTTATCCCTTCATCGCCCTCCGTCGCCCGATTTTGTCCACTTCAAAGCCAATGTTGACCACCCTTGGGCCATTTTCTTGTACCCTAAACCCCATATCTGTGATGTACACATCTGGGAGGCAACCAATATTTGGTGGCCGGCTAGTAATTGATTTTGAACCTTTTAAACCCCTTTGAAAAGTGGGTTGTTCTCTCTTCTAGTTCACTTTCTCCAGTTTTTGACCACAGGGCTGTGTTGTGCACACATGGGAGACCCTCTTTCTGTGGTGGCCGGCCATTAATTCTCATTGACCCTTTTGATCCTTGGCCGGCCGGCCATGGGAGGTAGCCAGCCGGCCACCTGCAACCTAGATAACTGGCCGGCCAGAATCCTTGCAACAGGTACAGTGTAGATACAGCCTCTTTTTCCCCCCAGATTCTGTATCCGGGGGGGCTGCATTTTGAAGGGAAACTTGATTGGTTTTCCCTCCATTTTTCCCCCCTTTTCCTCTCCATTTTTGCCTATATAACAGGAGCTCCAGCTCTATTATTAGGGTTGACAACATTTGCCTTAGGCCCCTTCCATTGTATCTCTCTCCCTTTACACTTCCAAGCTTCAAACCTCTCAAACCCTACACCATTTCTTCACCAACCTATAGCCCCACCCTTCCATACTCCATTCCAGCAGCTGGAGGTTGTTCTTCAAGGCCTAGGAGCCACCAAACTCAAGCCAAGAGTTGCCAAAAGTTTGGTCTTCAAGGGTAAGTTCTATTTCCCTCCTTTTGGTCCATATTTTGCATGCTATTCTAGCTCCTTGTGCTTGCTGTTTTGGGCTCCGACCCTAACTGAATTTAGGCTTATTTTGAGCTCCTTTTCACTTTTGTTTAAGGGCCTCTCACTGTTTGAGGCCTCCTTATTGCACTTGCTTCATTACCCCTCTTGTATGCCATTTTCTTGTGTAGTATTTTTGGCCTATGTATAAATTGTTTTGAGGCATGTAATAAAATTTAAAAGGGCTTATTTTGAGCCCTTATTCAACATTGTTGATGGGCTCATTGCTGTTTGAGGCTTCTATCTTCCACTTGCCTTTATATCCCTTTTTTGGCTCCATTTTTTCATGATTCATTAGCCTCTTGTGCTTCTGTTTTTGGACTCTGGTCCGAACTTAAAACAGCCTTATTTTGACCTTCTCTTTATGTTTCATTAAGGGTCTGTCACTGTTTGAGGCATCCTTTATATACTTTGTGTTATATCTCTCTTTTTGGCCTTATTTTGTATAGTATTTTAGGCTTGCATGCATACTGTTTTGGGTCTTGCCATCAACTGTAAAGTGCAATATTTTGGGCCCCTCTTCAACATTTTTGAAGGGCCCCTTTGTGTTTAAGGCCAGAAACCACCACTTGCTTCTTTGTCCCTCTTTTGGCCCATTTCTTGCATGAGAGCTTAGCCATACCTGTGTTGGTTTTTGTGGTTTGTTGTAAACTGTAAAAGGTCATATTTTGGGCCCCTCTTCAACATTTCTGAAGGGACCTAATCTATTTGGGGCCAGAAGCTGTGGCTTGCGTCATTACCTCACATTTAGGGCCATTTTTGCATGCTAGTTTTGCCCCATTTTTGTTCATTGTTTGGCTTTTCTATAAACTGGAAACATGCTTGTTTTGGGGCTTCCTTGAATCTGTCTTCACATGTCATGTTCAAATAATGCATGCTTGATGTAGCTACAAGTCATTTCATGTGCTTAATCTTGCATTTCGGAACCATTTCATGCATCGGGTGCTATATTGTCATGATTCGGGACTGTTTTGCATCATGTTTCGCTTCTGAAATTTGCATGTTTGCATATCATATTTCATGCCTTGCCATGTCTTGTTAGAGTGGCATTTTGTGCCTTAGGGTCGGTCCTCGGTTTGCGTGCACGTGTGCACGCATTCCGAGTTGTCTCATTTTCATCTTATGGCCTCTTATGTGAGTGTGGCTGAGGTCCACTCATGTTGGTGTAAGTCCATTATGCATTGTGTATGCCATTTTATTTCATAGCATTGCGTATGCTAGGTTGTATGTTAGCGCATTGTGTTTGCCATGTTCCCTCGTGCATCATGTATGTCATTTCATAGCATTGTGTATGTTAGGTTGTATCTTAGTAGCATTTCATGCATATCATGCATATTGCATTGTGCTTGGGATAGGAATTAGCCCAGGCACGGGAAACGAGGTACGTTTCGTACTCCGAGTGACGGAACGTGTCTCAATTCCCAGTCACCGACACTCCGGATTATCCACGATGGAGTTAGGTTTTAGTTGTGTTTTCATGTGCATTCATTCTATATTGAGTTGCATAATTCGACTCCTCGGCCATCATGCATCGAGATGCGTGATTGGTGGCACGAGGATCGAGACATGCATATATATGTGCAATTCGACTCCTCGGCCATCATGCATCGAGATGCGTGATTGGTGGCACGAAGATCGAGGCATGCATACATTTGTGAAAATACATTGCTATGTCCCTTTCCTGCTCTCTGTTATAGTAAATCAAGAATCGGCGGTCTTCCGGAGCTTGGCGCATTTTCCAAGAATAATTGCAAAACAGAGGCTATTTGGGACATCCCAGTGGATTTCCGCGCAAGGTAGCCCAAACATACATCATTCATCAGAGTCGAGGCAGTCCCTGGCTTGCATGCCAGTTTATAGCTTTCTTAGTTAAATTTGTAATTTAATTAGGATTTTGTAATTATTTGGACTGTAATATTTATTCGGGACTGTATATTTATTCAGACCCTCTGTGCGAGGGCATAATTATAATAAGTGTGTGTGTGTGTGATGCATGTCTTCCAACCCCACGTCTTTCTCCCTTTTATTTACCAGCTTATGATGGTTAGATTAGGGCATGTTTTAATTAGCATACAGTATGACAGCATGTTTGCATCATTCATCTGTTTTGCATGCACCGGGCTCCGCGCATCATACTAACTGCATTTGTATTTCAATTTCAAAGTTGAATACTTGTTAGCTGTAGCATTTCATATGCCATGTTTAGAATAGCCGAGCCTATCTTAGTTGCATTTTGCATGTATTGCATTAGGCATTTCTGTATAGTTAGGATCATGCATGGATTTCTAACGTAGCTTCTGTTTTGGCTTGGAGTACTCGATAAGTTTTATGCTTTAGCATCCTTGCATGCGTGTGAGTGACTGCCATGAATAGCATGCTTGCCATGAGGCTAATTGCTTGTGTGATATAACTGCCTGAATGCCTGTGGGTGAAGGCTGGGTTTTTTGGATTGGAACAATTCATTCACTGTGTGTTTTAAGCCCACTGCATAGTAGCAAAATCACGTTTTCTAAGCCCACCTGAGGGTGGCAAATCCACGTCTTAGCCTACTTGCGGGTAGCACCATCAAACCACTTTCAAACAAACAAACATGAAATGTTTTGTTCCAATTCAGGCGATCCAGTCTATACTTGTATGCTGTGCGCATCACATAGTAAATCTAGGCTAATAACTAAATAAATATCATACAAAACCAATTGAGTGGACCATGAAACACATACCTGATCGTACATATTGTCTTCCATTCCATCCGTACAACCGAAATTCAACTTACGAGGTTCACATTCACCCATCTTACGACCCTATAGTAACATACATTGGTGACAAAGTTAGAAAAAAATAAATTCTGAAATTACATATAAGCAAAAAATAAAAAAAATATACCTGCACTTTTGTTGCCTTTTTATTCTTTCCCTTTAACCGATTCACTATTTCGTCCACCTTTCTCACATTCCATTTCGTACATGGACGGCCTCTTCGGCGAGCAACCAAAGGACTAAGCACCTTGCGAGTAGTACTACAAGGTGGCACATTACTGCTACAAGGTGGGATAGTACTACTAGAAGGTGGCACATTACTCGCACAACGAGATTCATCTTTTCTTACTCTTTCCTTGATTTCTCTCAACCCAAATTGAATGGCTTTGTGTTTACCATCATCGTTGGAAGTAATTTCTATAATTTCATCCAATGTCTTGTGGTAGTTCTCATGTACCTTTGCATTAAGGGCAGCCCCGGATTTCGTGTATGTTGTTGGAATACATATGTACCCTCTTTCTAAATCTTTTCTCCATTTTTGACCATTCGACCTAGTGCATATTCGGAATCCATAGTGACCATTCCAAACTAGGACAGGTTGCTTACCCGATTGTAGGTTGTTTGAAACTGCTGCGTGCGTAGTGAAACCCTAGCTCCTGACAAAATAAGACAGGGAAACCCTACCCCAACATAGGGGTGTTTTGGCTCTCACTTATCAGTTATGTGCTTTTAGAGTGCGTCTCTACAGGGAATGCATGTATCAGTGTATGAGTTTGGGCATCAGGCCTGCGGGCATCAGCCAGTGATTGAGAATTAGTTATCTGCGAGTATCAGAGATTCAGTTTTGGGGAACAGTGATTCATGGATAATAATCAGTGATTGAGGACAGTGTGTATTCAGCTTATCGACTGTGTGTTGTTATGCCCGGCTGTGTGTCATGCATTTACTTTACGCTGTTATGCTGTCCGTTTATCTGTTTATTTATTTCCTTATTGTTTTATTTATCTTTTTACTAGGGCAGTTTTAGCACAATTGCTTCCAATCCAGTAGATATTCCCCAAGCACTTTGGACATGAGGTCGTCGACTCAATCGATCTGGGGATCTAATTGACGGACAACCAGTGTTCCATTCTCTACCCCCCGTTGTCAGAAGAAGGCCAAGAAAGCGCAGTGTGTCAGAACAGAGGTTGCCAGAACAGAGGTTGCCAGAACAGTGGGTTACTCTATCAAAGGGCAATAGGACTGAGGTCTCGATTGTTGCTATAGAAATAGACATACTAGTTAGTCGGATGGATCAGCAAAATACCTCAGGGATGGAAGCCCTGATGCGCCAAATGCAGGAGAGCATGAGACAAATGCAGGAGGATGCCGCCCGTCAAGCGGAGTTCTCCAAACAGCAGGCCGCGATCATGGCTCAGCAGGCCGAGCTAATCACTAGACTGCAACAGCAGAATGCAACATCTGCTTCACATCAAGTTCCTCCTCCGCCAAGGGCTCCGTTACCCGAGCAAACACCTACTGTCCAGAATGCTCTGCCAAACACCCAGAACACTGTGCCAAATATCCAGAACATACAAGAGGACACAAACCTTCCAACGGGGCCAGCTCCGCCCCCGCTTCCGCCTCAACTGTCCAAGACCCATACACCCAACCACCCGGACTCCCCCTTCGAGTTCAAAATAGACCATATAGCTCTGAAGCTGAGCAAGCTCGAGAAGCTTTTCAAGAAATCACAAGGGGTAAAGGCTATTCCGGTTATCGAGGATGGATATACAGACGTGGCCATGACATTGCCCGATAGGTTCAAGATGCCGCAAATTGACCGCTTCGACGGGTCCGGGGACCCCATGGTCCATCTTCGGCTATTCTCAGACATCCTGCAGCCAGTGGGCCTAACCCAACCACAAAAGCTTTCGCTGTTCGGCCGAACCCTGTCGGGTGTGGCCGCTATCTGGTACGCGAAGTTAGAGGATGAGGTGAAAAGAAGCTGGGATGAAATGGCTGAGGCCTTTGTCGCACAGTACTCGTACAACACTCAGATTGAGATTACAACTCGTGATCTCGAAACGACGAGGCAGGAGCCCAAAGAGACTTTCTCAGATTTTGTAACTCGATGGAGGGCGAAGGCATCGATGATGACTTTGAGGCCCACTGATAAAGACCAAATCAGGATGATTGTGCACAATCTCCAACTGAAATTGATACAGAAGATGATTGTACTCCCCTTTCCCACCTTCTCAGATTTACACGAGACGGAGGTACAAATTGAGGATGCGATAAAGCAAGGTCTGATTGACCAGGATAGGGAACAACCGAGGAGGACTTTCAACCGTAACAACAATGCAGGCCCGAGTGGCGCTGCAACTGCAAGAGCTTCAGAGGTGAGCATGGTCACCACTATTCCCCCCCTCTTCCGAGATCCATGGCAGCCACACCCTTCTTCGGTGCATCCGGAAGCAATACCCAAACCACTAAACACCAGCCCAAAAGCCAAAGAACCTTCACCCCACTATACATGCCTTTATCCAAGGCTCTGGGGGTCTTAATCAGAAAGGGGCATCTGAAACCCCTAGAGCCGAGGCCATTACCAAATCCACTTCCACCCTCTCACAACCCAGCCAAGTACTGTGTATATCACCAGCAGCACGGTCATGATACTGACCAATGTTTCAGGCTGCGTCACGAGATTCAAGACCTCGTTGACAAAAATGTGATTTTACCTCCAGAGAGACCTAACGTCACAACCAATCCACTCCCTACACACAACCAAACTCCACCTCCCAAAAGAGTCAATCTTATCCAGACCGGGGTCGTGTCTTACGATCCTAGCATCTATATTACTCCTACCCACCTACCTAAGCCGGAGGTGCTCTTTCCCGACTGCACTGACTCTTTGTGCATGTTGGACATCTCCATAACCCAACCAGAGCCGATGGTGGTGACCATCGAAGATGGGGTAAGGCAGACTTCAGAAAAGGATGGAATTGTTGAGTCTGGGATTGAACAGAGTTTTGCTGGGGGAGTCTATGATCCGAGTGAGTACATCTTGTCAACAGGCCGAACTGGGCTGGGTTTAGAATTGCCAGAAAAGGAAGAGCTGTGTGTGATCCAGGGGGATGGATTCGAGCAAGGGGCAAATGATCTGACAGCTGTAGAGGAGGACTTTGCCAACCTACAGTTTTTCGATGACCAAGAATCAGGGGGCGCAGTAATCAACTGGTTTGATTATGAGGAATCGGCAGAGGCCACTGGATGGCTGGATAATCAGCCAGATGTAGTGGAAGAATCCCAACCAGAACAGGGCCCGGCAGGGGCGAGAGTATCAACTGTGGCCGGAAGGGCCGGAAGTCAGGTTACATTGCCAGAGAGCGCCGGTACAAAGAATTTCGCTCAGGACAGAAGCATTGTGAATGCGGGGGAAATTGAGCAACAAACTGCACTGACGCAGGTAGAACGACAGGGTTCTGAGAGAACCGGGAAAGCCAAAATCCATGAGGGGATCGAAAGTGCTGCGCGCACAAGAACAGAGGATGCTGTGGGCATGCAGACTGAAAGTGATGTGAGTACAAACATGTCCGAACCAGACAGGTGCCTTTTGAATGCCAGCGGAATGTGGTGGGAAGACGATGACTTATGTCTTGCCCACACAGACGAAGACTGGGGAAGCAATCAACCGGATGACACTTGGTACCTCGATGAGGTTGATCACATGACAAGAAGTGGGCGGTACTTCAAGCCCTAACACCTAGACCAACCCGAGGCATCCGGGAAGGATAAAGAAGCTGAGAAACAGAAGGAGAAGCAAATCGAAGAGGAAGCTGTGCTGAAACAGCTAAAGAAGATACAAGCAGACATCCCCATCTGGGGACTGCTTATGGCGTCGCGAGTACATAGACAAGCTGTCTTATCTGCTATGGACAAGTCTAAACTCTCTATAGATACTACACCAGAACAGCTGGTTGGGCTGGTTTTTTCGGGAGGAGGTTCCCCAATGTTGACCTTTTCAGACAAAGAACTACCGCCTGAGGGCACAAATCACAACAAACCCCTCTACGTTTCAGTAGAATGTAGAGACAAGTGGATACTGGTGGTACTTGTTGATACCGGGTCCGCCATCAATGTCTGCCCAGCTAGAACAGCATATGCAATCGGGTTGAAGCCCGCGGACTTCGCGCCGACTACTCAGGTGATCAGGGCATATGACAATACTAGCAGGGAAGTGATGGGGACTGTCAAAATTCAGACTCAGGTTGGTCCAGGACAGCACAACATTGAATTCCATGTCTTGGACGTTCCCGCAACCTTTAACCTACTTTTGGGACGACCGTGGTTGCACCAGGTCAAGGCAGTCTCTTCCACTTTACATCAGATGCTGAAGTACCCCCACGGGAAGGGGGTAGTGATTGTTTTTGGGAATTCATCAATCCATCCACCGCCGGAAGTGTCCACACCAGTCTTAGAAATCGAGCATGGCACTAAGGACGTGTTCTTATCAGGGTTCACTTTGGCCGAGGCTCGAGTGGTGCGGAATATTATGGCTGTGAATGAGGGGGTGTACGTCAGCGCTCAATCCGTCTACCTCATGAACAAGTTACAACACATCCCCGGAATGGGATTGGGAAGGAGCGGTCGGAAGGGCGTCTCAGCATTGACCAAAGTGCCACATAACCCTCATACCTTTGGCTTGGGTTATCTGCCCACCAAAGAGGACTGGGTAAGGAAGGGAAAGGAAATGGCCGGAAGAGCCAGAGCAAAGCAGGCTGGGAAGCCTTTTGAGTTAATGCATCGGCCCATCCAGGGTACCCTAAACGGACGCTTCGTCCGGGAGGGGGAGGACTTTCCGTTTTGCGGCTTCCCAAAGCAGTGGCTAAACGCGGAGAGGAAGCGCGTGCCTGGTTTCGAGATCTTCTTCGACCTGCAACTACCCGGGGATGACGTTGCCAAAGAGCAAACAGACCCATCAGCTGAAGTTGAACAGAGTAAGAAAATGCAGTTTGAGGACACCGAACTTGAAATGGGGGTAGCGCTGGCGAGTCTACTCTCAGATCCTCCGATCGACCATAAGTGCTTGGGGGATAACTTCTCAGTATGCGTGATCGGGGATGGAACGGCTGCGGGCCTACCAGCAACTATTTTGGATGCATCTATCGCACCCTCTCTCACTTGGCAATACGAAGAGGGATTCTTGTCCAGCAGCACCGGGTCAGGTAGTGAGCCGGAATCTGATTCCACCGAGTCCTGTGAGTCGGAATCAGGTTGTCAACTGGTTTGATTATGAGGAATCGGCAGAGGCCACTGGATGGCTGGATGATCAACCGGATGTGGTGGAAGAGTCCCAACCAGAACA
>NW_021026825.1:1883553-1906985 GCF_004153795.1 Camellia sinensis | reverse complement strand
AATTAACTTTGACTTGTGAACCACTTTTTGGTCTCCTGAAGAAAGGCAAGAAATTCCAATGGGACGGCCGATGCCAAGCTGCTTTTGAACAGATCAAAGAATACTTGCAGAACCCGCCCGTGTTGTCACCGCCAGAGCCGGGGAAACCGTTGATATTGTACCTCTTAGTGACTGAGACCACAATGGGCTGCATGCTCGCACAGGAATCAGAGGATAAGGTGGAAAGGGCCATCTACTATCTGAGCAAGAAGATGTTGGATTATGAGACCCACTACACTCCGCTTGAGAAGGCTTGCTTAGCTTTGGTATGGGCTACCAGGAAGTTGCGGCACTACTTGTTAGCTCACTCTGTAATGTTGGTTTCACGACTCGATCCCATCAAATATCTTTTCGAGAAATCGGCACTTACGGGTAGGCTAGCTTGTTGGCTGCTGTTGCTCTCCGAATTCGATCTGAAGTATGTAACACGCAAGTCAGTCAAGGGAAGAGCAGTGGCAGAGTTCTTAGCTGATCATCCAGTGGAAGGCGGTGAAGCAGTTGAGTACTTATTCCCAGATGAAGCCATTTTGCACATCGACGACGAATATTGGACGATGTACTTTGACGGAGCGTCAAATCAATACGGATATGGGATAGGAGTGTTGCTGATAGCACCCGACAATTCCTGTATCCCTCTAGCCTTCAAACTCCAGTTCAAAGTCTCGAACAACGAAGCTGAATATGAGGCATGTATTGCCGGTCTAGAAGCAGCCCTGGAGCTAGGGGCAAGACGGTTGGATGTCATCGGGGATTCGAACCTTGTTGTGTCTCAAGCAAAAGGAGACTGGAAAGTCAAAGAAGGAAAGATGATGATGTATCACCAGACCTTGGACTTGTTAATTCGTAGGTTTGAGAAGCTAAACTTCGCCCATCTTCCAAGAGAGAACAACAGGTTCGCAGATTCTTTAGCAACTCTATCTTCCATGATAGACATCCCGTTTGGAATCCGGATGCGTCCAGTCGTCATTGACTAGAAATTTGCACCAGCCTACTAGTCGATTGCTGCTATAGATGAGGTTCAGGACGAAAACCGCTGGTATCATGACATTTGGAACTTCTTAGAGAAAAAAACATACCCACCAGGGGTAAATGCCAAGGATAAAAGGGCAATCAGAAGAATGGTCGTTCAGTTCATCATCTATGGGGGTAAGCTGTATAAGAGAGGTCATCTGGGAATGCATAAGTTGTGTGTCGAAGCCGAGGAATCGAAGCGCCTGATGGAGGCCATCCATGGAGGAGAATGCGGTGCACATATGAACGGAGTAATGCTAGCACGGAAGATCCTCAGATAGGGTTACTACTGGTCCGCCATGGAGGAAGATTGTATCGGTTTTGTCCGGCGATGCCACAAGTGTCAAATTCATGCAAATCGCGTGAACATCCCGCTGTCGAAGCTGTACAACATGACTTCGCCATGGCCGTTATCAGTTTAGGGAATTGACGTGATCGGGGCTGTCACTCCGAAGGGGTCGAATGGGCATGAGTTCATCCTGGTCGCGATAGATTATTTCACAAAGTGGGTCGAGGCCCAATCATATGCGGTGTTGAAGGCGTCGCACGTTGCAAAGTTTATCAGAAACAACATCATCTGTCGCTATGGGGTCCCGAACGAGGTCATTTCAGATAACGGTTCCCACTTCAAGAAGGAAGTGATTGACTTGTTGGAAAAATACAACGTGGCTTTTCATAAGTCATCTACATACTGACCGCAAACCAACGGAGCGGTCGAGGCCGCCAACAAGAATATCAAACACATACTGCAGAAGATGGTGAAAACCTACCGGGATTGGCCAGATAAGCTGCCATTTGCTCTGTAGGGCTACAGGACTTCAATCAGAATTTCTACCGGAGCGACTCCGTATTCATTGGTTTATGGAATGGAGGCCGTTCTACCCATCGAGATTGAGGTTCCGTCATTACGAGTATTGGCTGAGTGTCAAATAGCCGAAGCAGATTGGCAGCAGAGCAGATTTGAGGAACTCATGCTTTTTGACGAGAGAAGACTGAAAGCACTGTACCATGTTCAAGGCTATCAGCGCAGAATTGCCCGGGCTTTCAACAAAAAGGTTAAGTCTAGGAATCTAAAGGAAGGAGATTTGGTGCTCAAGGACAACCGAGCTCCCATCCACGACCCAAGGGGCAAGTTCAAACCCAATTGGACTGGTCCCTATATCATCAAAGCTATCTGGTCAGGTGGAGCTGTGGTTCTGATGGATCTAGATGGCTTGGAGTTCTCACAACCGATCAATATGGACAAGTTGAAGAACTATTACCCTTGAGAGGCTCACTAGGCTGAAAACCCGAAAGGGTGACCTAGGCAAAAGTTAGAGCATAAAAAAAATTGGAAAATATAAAAACTGAGCTCGCAAGGTTGAAAACCCGAAAGGGCGACCTTGGCAAAAGTTAGAGCGTAAAAGAAGAGTGAAAATACCCGAGTGGACCTAAGCCTGAACTACGTAAGGCTTGATTCCCATCTTTGGGATACATAGGCAGCTTCACCCTAAAGTTCAGCCATAAACTTTTTCCCGATCAACTTTGTCCATTTTGACCATCTCAGTCATCTTTATCGATCAGCAAGTATCGCGATCTCTGGTGCAGTACTATTCAGACTAGGGGCAACTTTCCGTTGCCACACATTGTCGCGGTGCTATTCAGACTAGGGGCAACTTTCCGTTGCCACACGTTATCGCGGTACTATTCAGACCAGGGGCAACTTTCCAGTTGCTAGGATCCGGGATTGTGCATCTCAGTGACAGATCTTAGGCGTGTCCAGTTTTGATCCATATCGAAAATGGTTTTGAAAAGTTTTAATAAAAGTTGACTTTGTTCAAATTAATCTCTTTACAACCAAGACCATTTTTGGACCAAAGCGAAAATTTTCAGTACCACAACCTTCAATTTCATTGATTTCAAAACAGAGTTCTCTTGCTCTTGCATACAATCGACGTTGCTTTTTATTACATTCATAAAGAAAACTTGAAAGTACTAATAAAGCAATAAATATGGGGCATAGTCAAGTCAAGTGTCCCTGCGCCCCCTCCCAGAGTTGGTCGAAGCCTCTGACGCCAAGCTAGGCCCAACCTGTGCCTCCTCATTGAGCCAATCCAAGCACTCGTTAGACAAAGTACAACTGAAAGTGGGAGCAGGAGCCAGGAGCTCTCTAGTCTTCCATGCTGTGGCATATCGGGCAAGCTGTGCACCTCGGACCGGGAAAGTAGCCGGGTACTCAATCCCCTCTGGTGGGCAAATCTGATCATGACCGAACTGGCGCAGGAACCGGAACGGAAAGTAAAACACACAGTGGGTCAGACCAATCAACTGGATCCCGATCGGCCAGGACATGCTATAGCTCATTGCTGGGAGATTGAGCCAAGGACAACGCCAAGCAATGCGATCTACAGACAAATTGCACATCCAGTCAAACCACCACCTTTCATCAGGGGCATCGACTAGGCGCTGTCGAAAGAAATAGCCTCGAGCTGAGTAGGCCGGGCAAGAGTCCACAACCTGTAATTTGTCCATTAACCATACCTGGGGAGGGATGAAAAATGAGAGATATACGGTGAGAGAAAAGTGAGAAGAGGGTTTTTGTGAGAAAAATCGAGCCTGAGGGCCGAGTGATGTAAGCAAATACATATGTAAGATTGGGTGGGAAACATTACCTGCAGCAGCAGTGGACTCCCAGCAAATCTAGTTGTCTCCCGGCGATGGAAAGCATTCAAGCCCATCAGCGTCTCGGCCAAGGTCATGGCGATGCAACTCTTCCCTTCTTTCAAACCTTGAGCAACTTGAATCAGACGGATGCTAGATCCGCCAAAGCCCGGGGAAAGCAGAAAGTGAGACAGCAGGCACAAGCAAAGGGCGTGTTGCCGGAAACCTTGCCAATAATGGTTGCTGCGGTCACCGGAGTCAGAAAAGCGATGAATCAAACCAAGGATGTCCAGTTCCCCATTACAGATCAGAGACCGAGCATCATGCGCGATGAGTCCACACATCCGCCTTAGAGCTTGGGCGTGGCCAAAGCGGAATTGGGGCAAGATCTCTTCATGACATTTAGACTCCATCAAAACTTGAAAATCTTCAAAAGTCGGACATACCTTTTGCATGCCAAAGCTAAAGACATGCGTCACTGGGTTCCAAAACCTCGCCGCGGCATGGAGGAAAGGAAGGTGCAACGGAGTGCGACTCAGCGTGAACAGTGCATTCAAGCCAAAACCCCGGAAGTTCAGCTTTTCCGAACCATCTAGAGAAGCGATCCAAGCTGTGAGGTTTTCAACAAGAAACGCTTCCATTTTTGGTGCAAAACTAAGGTGAATTGAATGAACCACAGAGCTAAGGCTTTTAAAGAGGAAAAGGCACTATTCGGGGGACAAGTGTCAAAAATTTGACGGTCGCTGGACTAAGTGGCCGACCGGCCATCTTTTCTGGCAGGCCGGCCATTCTCTTTTTCAAAAACTGGCCGGTGATCTCCCCTCTGCAATAAATCTGGCCGGCCGGCTCCCAAAAGTGGCCGGCCATGCTCCAATGTGTGTCTTGGGCCCTGTTTTACCCTCCGAGAGAAAGTTACAAGCATTTCCATGCAACGGGAGTGTCGAAGGCCTTCATTTCCCTCTGTTTTGGATGCGTTCCGTTGCCCAGATCGTCCGGAGTACACTTTGTGTTGTTAAGTTTTGTTTATCGAGTTGTTGTTTTGTTTATCGAGTTGTCGTTTTGCTTATCGAGTTGTTTGTCGAGCTGTCGTGTTTCGTGTTTTTGAGTTGTTGCTCTCTATTTAAGTAATTTCGTTTGAGTCTTGAGTTGTCAGTACTATTGCATTTTGCTTATCGAGTTGTAAACTTGCTAAGGTTTTGTTATATCTTAGAAGGTTAAGTTGTTGCGTTGGTTCACTACCTAACTGGGCAAAATGCACAATGCACATTTCCATTCAATCTCATTTTGGTACAAAAAGATGCGATGATGCTAAAGGTTTAAAATACAACACTTTTTTTCAAAAGCTGTTTCATCCCATCATGCCTCGTTTGTCACAACACTTTACAGACTAAGGCACAAGTTTTACAAAAATAAAACTGCCCGATAATGTACAAATGTGCTACAACTACTAGCAAAAAGATAAATAAAACAGGAAACAGCTGCATCTGTGCTCTCAAGAGCAGTAATAAGAGGCCCTCTTCGTCCTCTTCTGCGAATAGACTCTCCGCCACCATCGCCATCGCCATCATCTAAATCGGAGCCGTCATCCTCGGGATCCCCCTCAGCCTCGCCTCCACTCCTAGAACCAAGGCCGAAGCCGTCCTCTCCATCTGTAGATGTCTCCGACTGACGGTCTGCAACCTCCTCCTCCTCATCCTCACCAGGCTCCTCCTTCACAATATGTGCTCTACATCTACGAGACAACCCCTCTCCTCGGAAAGGCCTGGATGGCCCAGCTCCGTGAAAAGGCCCAGATGGCCTAGCTCCCCGAGAAGGCCCAAGTGGCCTGGCCTGCGGCTGAGCATATACCGGGGGCATCTGAAAATAAAGAGTTCAATTCAAATACATCAGTCCAAATATGTACATCAGATGCAGATATGAGCAAAACCTACATGAAATGGGTGCATGTAAACACAGTGTACAAGTGGGGTGTGTGTCAGATGTGCTCTACACAAGTAGCCTATCAATGCAGTAGAAATCAGCATGTCATCAGAAGTATGATAAATGCCGGAAAACTAAAGGGTACCTGGAAGCCCATGATAGACAACTGTGCCTCCCTCCGTAGGACCATCCCCTCAAGTGAGGCCACCAATCCGATCACCCCCTCCATGTACTCTCTGGGTGGCTGCAAATACGAGCTCATAATCATCATTGAATAAAGGAATGTCTAAGTGTTTGAATGATAGATGAAAAACAGTGGGGCATACCGGCGGTGAGTCAAGATCAATGACGTATCGATGATCAGGCATCGGAGGCTCTTTCGAGATCGGAATCGGAGAGGTAGTCCCATACTGCCACCCCATCAGCTCAGTCGGCATGTCCGGCCACCCAGGGTGAGGAAGAGTCGGAGGAATCGGGGGAACCGATCCACCCCCACCTCTAGATGTACCAGCCCTGCTGGTGGAAGGGACGTCTGCAGCCCGAGCCCGGGCCTGGCTCAAAGATGGCATACCAGCAGGCCTCATCATCGGAGCGCGAACTCCCGTCAATGGAGGCATCAGGTATGTGTGACGGTAAGTGGCGTAGTCCCCCTCCTCAAGATATAGCAAAGCATCAGTACCCAGCATAGCATTAACAACATTTCGGGAAATGAGCACATCAGCAATCCGCATATCGACTAGGGGTGCTGAGGGAGGGTCCTGAGAAGTGTACCCCCAGACCTGATGCAAGAAACGCTCCCCCAGAAAAAAGGCCCTACCAACCGGCCCTTCGAACAGAAGCCTGTACCGGGAGGCACCCCACCCTCCGGCAAACTGGAATCGGAGACCCTCACCTAAGGGCGCCCAGGGCTGCCATGTAATCTGCAAATAACAGGTGCATAAGCCAAACAGAAATCGAAGATGTACAGGACAAATCAAAGATGAAAACAGAAAGAACTGAGAGTTCTGAAGTACCTCCGATGAGCGCACCGTGTCGAAATACTGTCGCAGGTAAAGGAGAGACTCCCGAGGTCTTGGCCGGTGCCGACCCTCAAACACAAGTGAGTACGGGGTCATGAGAGGTCCCGCTACCATCAACTCCAGGGCTAATGTCGGGAAATATACATAGACCCACAACTGTAGAAAACAAAGCAGAATGTGAAATGCTGAGGGCAAAATGCATGATACAGAATATAAAGTGCGTCGTGTGTGCAATGTACAAGTAATGAGGAGTGGAAATGTAAATCAAGAGGGCAGAAAGTACCTCCCAGGCTCTCCAATAGCCGCCAAGTAAGTCCCCCCGTCCGCGTGAGGTCGCGCTCATGTAGCAATAAAGGGTGGCCAAGCCGGCACCACCCTAGTCATACCGCCTGACCTGTGACAGGTCCACCAAGGCACTCAGTAGATAAAGCCCAACAGTGTTCCCTCTATCATCAAACAGAGTGGTCCCGAAGAGGAACATCAGGAAGCCGCGGGCATACTGTGCCGCCTCATCAGGAGTCCCGGGCTCCATCTCCGCCCGCCGGAAGTGGGAAGAGAACCAGGTGTATCGGACTCTCCCCGAAGCTCTGTCAACAGGCGGGCGAGCCCCCAGCAGATATATCCAAGCGGCCTCCCACTCGCCCATGTCCTCATCATATGGGATCGCCCAGCCTCCCACATCAAGGCCGGTCAATACAGCGAAGTCAAAAGGGGTCATAGTCATGTCCCCAGTGGCAGAGAAATGGAAAGAGTTGGTGGTGTCCCACCATCTCTCCACCAGGGCAGCCATCAGCGTCCTCCTGGCAGGACAACGAGATAGCCCAGCACAGAAGGGCTCAAACCCCGTCAAGTCGACCAAGTCCCGAACGGCCTCCGGGAGCTCGGCATACCAGTCTCTCGCCGCAGTAGAGCCATACCCCCGCACATTGCGGGAAGTCACCTGCATTCAGAATGAATAGGTGTTTCAGAATTAAGACTAAGCTGCGTGCAAATGAAATGAATAAGCTGCGTGCAAATAAAATGAATAGGCTGCACGCAAAGTAAAGTAAGTGGGCTGCGTGCTCTGAAAATCAAATTGGGCTGTGTGCTCTGAAAATCAGTATTTAGACTGCGTGTTCAACTTTCAATCAGTGTGGGCTACGTGTTCACCTTCAATTTGGACTGTGTGTTCAGAAAAATCAGTATTTGGACTGCGTGTTCAACTCTCAATCAGTGTGGGCTGCGTGTTCACCTTCAATTTGGACTGTGTATTCAGAAAAATCAGTGTTTGGACTGCGTGTTCAAATCTCAATCAGTGTGGGCTGCGTGTTCACCTTCAATTTGGACTGTGTGTTCAGAAAATCAGTGTTTGGACTGCGTGTTCAACTCTCAATCAGTGTGGGCTACGTGTTCACCTTCAATTTGGACTGTGTGTTCAGAAAAATCAGTGTTTGGACTGCGTGTTCAACTCTCAATCAGTGTGGGCTGCGTGTTCACCTTCAATTTGGGTTGTGTGCTCTGAAAATCAGTGTTTGGGCTGCGTGTTCAACTCTCAATCAGTGTGGGCTGCGTGTTCACCTTCAATTTGGACTGTGTGTTCAGAAAATTAGTGTTTGGACTGCGTCTTCAACTCTCAATCAGTGTGGGCTGCGTGTTCACCTTCAATTTGGACTGTGTGTTTAGAAAATCAGTGTTTGGACTGCGTGTTCAACTCTCAATCAGTGTGGGCTGCGTGTTCACCTTCAATTTGGACTGTGTGTCCAGAAAATCTGTGTTTGGACTGCGTGTTCAACTCCCAATCAGTGTGTGCTGCGTGTTCACCTTCAAATTAGACTGTGTGTTCAAAAAATCAATGTGTGAGCTGCGTGCTCAACCCTCAACCGGTGTGTGCTGTGTGTTCACAATCAATTTATGGGCTGAGTGTTTAGAAATTCAAGTGATTGAACCGTGTGTTCAGAGTGCAGACAGAATACAAGAAAAATTCATAATACGTTACAGACAAGGTAAAAATGAAGTAAATACCTCTCGTGCCTCATAGGAGAGATGATACTCTGGCTCCCGCAGAAGGAGATCCCCGGGTGCTCGCTCGTCGAACTCGGTGAAATGATGAAAAACAGCCCGCGGGAGAACGTGTACTGGTGGATCATACCCCTCGGGTATGAAGGGGCGAACCCTCGGAGGCAAAGACATGATGTCAGGCTCGCCTCCGGCACCTGGAGAACCTCTTCCGTGGGGAAATTGACCCACCATTTCCAAAAAATCTGCAAAAGGGGAAAAATGAGCAAAAATGAGCCAAAATTGGAAAAAGTCAACAAAAGTCAACTCTCGGGAAATGAAAAAGTCAACAAAAGTCAACTCCCGAGAAAATCTTCCAAATATTGAGACAAACTCATCTCAAGTGGCGAAAATGAGAAAAGAAGCCCCGAAACCAAAATTTAATCGGTTCAAAGTGCTTGAAACTGAAAGATTTCGCGATAACAACTTGCGTGGGACGTTGGAAAACGCGTATAGGGCACAGATCTGAGGGAAAAAATGGCTTGGGAAGGTAGAGAGGAGGATTTCAGAGCTGCAAAAATGAGCTCAAAGTGTTTGGATAAGTGTATTTAAAGAAAAGAGGCTAAAAGGACAAAATTGCCCCCGGATTTGGCAAAGTGGCCGGCCGGCCACTTTTTCTGGCAGGCCGGCCATTTACTTTTCAAGAACTAGCCGGCCACATCCCTCTCCCAATAAAACTGGCCGGTGGTGTTCCCCACATGCCCCCCAAGGTCCCTGCAAATTTTGAGGAGGATTGGAGTCCCCGGGACCTGAAAAAGTACAAGAGAAGTGCACTTTCTGTCGCGAAATCGCTCCGTCGGAACTTCAGCTTCAACTTTCAATGCATATCTCATCGTTTGCTCATCGAAAGTGAAGTATATCCTTCTTAATATGTTGTAACCTCTCTGGGAAGTGAACCGGAGGCCGTGATCGAGTCGCCCTCGTCGAAATGCGCATTTCCTTGCTCATTGTTTTGTGACGAACGTGCATCCTGGTTTACGCTTGTTCGGCATTATCATGCACATAACTTGCATTCTCATGCATATAATTGCATTGTTATGCACACCTCTTTGACATCACCGAGCCTCCGTGCTTGAACCCGCGTTGTCACGCGAGTTTCTTCCCGCATTGCGATGCACTTTTCTGTCAACACCATGATTGTCTGCATTCGATATCACATTGAACGTATACTGTTAGATATGTTGTGCTTGTTGAGTTTCTTTATTTTGCAGGCACGATATTGTATGTACGGTTCATTTGAAGCTGGTGCGACCAAACGAACCGCGCAGGTATCGTATCTTCTCCGTGTGAGACGTGGCGAGAATTGAATAATTCTCCGCATACTTAACTGCATGAAATATAGTTGTTGCTTTGCATTCTTGCTTAAAACTGTTGTATCTATTTGCGAAATACTTGCTTCATTACAGCTTGCTGCATTTGCACGATCATTGAGTTACCTTCGGCTTCTTGCATTGTCAGTTACATTTTACCCCTGCCTGCAGGCATGCCTGCGGGCACATCTGTGATATTTTGTATGTTTGTCTAAGTCATCGGCCTTGTCAAAAATGGGTCGTCTCTGGGCTTTGACATTCACTCCCGTCACTTATGACTTTCGAGTTCTGTCAAAGAGGGGCAACTGTAGACACCCCATTTTTGACCGACCTTGAGACTCAGACGTCACCAGTTGAGCACTCGGTGATATTGCATATTGTGTTTGCTCAGAAGTTTCAGAGTCTCGGCTGCGAGCCTTGCCTCCGGACTTCCGGGTTCTTCTATGCTTTGCCTCGGTTTGCGAACCAGGCTTGGTTTTCTCTGTTTCTCTTCCCGAAGGGAGGGAGAGGTCTCGTAGATCATCTCTCAGTGGCCGTAGGCTACGTTTCGTGGTCGTAGGCCATTTTGCCCGTTTGGAGCCCGGTTTCTGGTTTTTCGGGGCCATTGGCCGTGTGCCTCAGTTCGGGACCGCTTAACCATCTCCGTTTGCTTCGGTTTCTGGCATACACCTTATTTCCTCCCTTTTGAGGGACACTGTGGTCCGAGAGACCAACTTCGTGGTTGAACACCACTCCCGGTGCCCAACAGTCAGTTTTCGGGGCCCCGAACTGCGCGTTCCGGCCCCCGAACCTTCATTTTGCATCGGTTTTGGTTCATTTTTGGCAGAGACCTCTGTTTCATTGCTAGGAAGGTCATAGAAGGATGGGAGGCCAGTAATTGTTCTGTCAGCCAAGTTTATCCCTTCATTGCCCTCCGTCGCCCGATTTTGTCCACTTCAAAGCCAATGTTGACCACCCTTGGGCCATTTTCTTGCACCCTAAACCCCATATCTGTGATGTACATATCTGGGAGGCCACCAATATTTGGTGGCCGGCCAGTAATTGCTTTTGAACCTTTTGAACCCCTTTGAAAAGTGGGTTGTTCTCTCTCCTGGTTTACTTTCTCCAGTTTTTTACCACAGGGCTGTGTTGTGCACACATGGGAGGCCCTCTTTCTGTGGTGGTCGGCCATTAATTCTCATTGACCCTTTTGACCCTTGGCCGGCCGGCCATGGGAGGTAGCCGGCCGGCCACCTGCAACCTAGATAACTGGCCGGCCAGAATCCTTGCAACAGGTACAGTGTAGATACAGCTTCTTTTTCCCCCCAGATTCTGTATCCGGAGGGGCTGCATTTTGGAGGGAAACTTGGTTGGTTTTCCCTCCATTTTTCCCCCCTTTCCCCCCCCATTTTTGCCTATATAACAGGAGCTCCAGCTCTGTTATTAGGGTTGACAACATTTGCCTTAGGCCCCTTCCATTGTATCTCTCTCCCTTTACACTTCCAAGCTTCAAACCTCTCAAACCCTACACCATTTCTTCACCAACCTATATCCCCACCCTTTCATCCTTCATTCTAGCAGCTGGAGGTTGTTCTTCAAGGCCTAGGAGCCACCAAACTCAAGCCAAGAGTTGCCAAAAGTTTGGTCTTCAAGTGTAAGTTCTATTTCCCTCCTTTTGGTCCATATTTTGCATGCTATTCTAGCTCCTTGTGCTTGCTGTTTTGGGCTCCGACCCTAACTGGATTTAGGCTTATTTTGAGCTCCTTTTCACTTTTGTTTAAGGGCCTCTCACTGTTTGAGGCCTCCTTGTTGCACTTGCTTCATTACCCCTCTTGTATGCCATTTTCTTGTGTAGTATTTTTGGCCTATGTATAAATTGTTTTGAGGCATGTAATAAACTTTAAAAGGGCTTATTTTGAGCCCTTCTTCAACATTGTTGATGGGCTCATTGCTGTTTGAGGCTTTTATCTTCCACTTGCCTTTATATCCCTTTTTTGGCTCCAGTTTTTCATGATTCATTAGCCTCTTGTGCTTCTGTTTTTGGACTCTGGTCCGAACTTAAAACAGCCTTATTTTGACCTTCTCTTTGTGTTTCATTAAGGGTCTGTCACTGTTTGAGGCATCCTTTATATACTTTGTGCTATATCTCTCTTATTGGCCTTATTTTGTGTAGTATTTTAGGCTTGCATGCATACTGTTTTGGGTCTTGCCATCAACTGTAAAGTGCAATATTTTGGGCCCCTCTTCAACATTTTTGAAGGGCCCCTTTGTGTTTAAGGCCAGAAACCACCACTTGCTTCTTTGTCCCTCTTTTGGCTCATTTCTTGCATGAGAGCTTAGCCATACCTGTGTTGGTTTTTGTGGTTTGTTGTAAACTGTAAAAGGTCATATTTTGGGCCCCTCTTCAACATTGTTGAAGGGCCCTCATCTGTTTGGGGCCAGAAGCTGTGGCTTGCTTCATTACCTCACATTTAGGGCCATTTTTGCATGCAGTTTTGCCCCATTTGTGTTCATTTTTTGGCTTTGCTATAAACTGGAAACATGCTTTTTTTGGGGCTGCCTTGAATCTGTTTTCACATGTCATGTTCAAATAATGCATGCTTGATGTAGCTACAAGTCATTTCGTGTGCTTAATCTTGCATTTCAGGACCATTTCATGCATCGGGTGCTATATTGTCATGATTCGGGACTGTTTTGCATCATATTTCGCTTCTGAAATTTGCATGTTTGCATATCATATTTCATGCCTTGCCATGTCTTGTTAGAGTGGCATTTTGTGCCTTAGGGTCGGTCCTCGGTTTGCGTGCACGTGTGCACGCATTTCGAGTTGTCTCATTTTCATCTTATGGCCTCTTATGTGCGTGTGGCTGAGGTCCACTCATGTTGGTGTAAGTCCATTATGCATTGTGTATGCCATTTTATTTCATAGCATTGCGTATGCTAGGTTGTATGTTAGCGCATTATGTATGCCATGTTCCCTCGTGCATCGTGTATGTCATTTTATAGCATTGTGTATGTTAGGTTGTATCTTAGTAGCATTTCATGCATATCATGCATATTGCATTGTGCTTGGGATAGGAATTAGCCCAAGTACGGGAAACGAGGTACGTTTCGTACTCCGAGTGACGGAACGTGTCTCAATTCCCAGTCACCGACACTCTGGATTATCCATGATGGAGTTAGGTTTTAGTTGTGTTTTCATGTGCATTCATTCTATATTGAGTTGCATAATTCGACTCCTCGGCCATCATGCATCGAGATGCGTGATTGGTGGCACGAAGATCGAGGCATGCATACATTTGTGAAAATACATTGCTATGTCCCTTTCCTGCTCTCTGTTATAGTAAATCAAGAATCGGCGGTCTTCCGGAGCTTGGCGCATTTTCCAAGAATAATTGCAAAACAGAGGCTATTTGGGACATCCCAGTGGATTTCCGCGCAAGGTAGCCCAAACATACATCATTCATCAGAGTCGAGGCAGTCCCTGGCTTGCATGCCAGTTTATAGCTTTCTTAGTTAAATTTGTAATTTAATTAGGATTTTGTAATTATTTGGACTGCAATATTTATTCGGGACTGTATATTTATTCGGACCCTCTGTGCGAGGGCATAATTGTAATAAGTGTGCGTGTGTGTGATGCATGTCTTCCAACCCCACGTCTTTCTCCTTTTTATTTACCAGCTTATGATGGTAAGATTAGGGCATGTTTCAATTAGCATACAGTATGACAGCATGTTTGCATCATTCATCTGTTTTGCATGCACCGAGCTCCGCGCATCATACTAACTGCATTTGTATTTCAATTTCAAAGTTGAATACTTGTTAGCTGTAGCATTTCATATGCCATGTTTAGAATAGCCGAGCCTATCTTAGTTGCATTTTGCATGTGTTGCATTAGGCATTTCTGTATAGTTAGGATCATGCATGGATTTCTAACGTAGCTTCTGTTTTGGCTTGGAGTACTCGGTAAGTTTTATGCTTTAGCATCCTTGCATGCGTGTGATAGTGATTGCCATGAATAGCATGCTTGCCATGAGGCTAATTGCTTATGCGATATAACTGCCTGAATGCCTGTGGGTGAAGGCTGGTTTTTGGATTCGAACAATTCATTCACTGTGTGTTTTAAGCCCACTAGATAGTGGCAAAATCAGTTTTCTAAGCCCACCTGAGGTGGCAAATCCACGTCTTAGCCTACTGCGGGTAGCACCATCAAACCACTTTCAAACAAATAAACATGAAATGTTTTGTTCCAATTCAGCGATCCAGTCATACTTGTATGTTGTGCGCATCACATAGTAAATCTAGGCTAATAACTGGAATAAGAACACATAATGTTTTCAAAATAGAATATGGTTAGTAGAGGCCGTTTTTTGATCGGGCGAGCGGGGGTGCTCACGAAGTGACCTTCCCCAATCGTACCCAAGTTCCCGAGCCGAGGCAACTTTGGTGATGACGGACACGTGGCCTTAGGCAACGAGTCAGGGTTTCCTAAATTTCCCAAAATAAAACATTTAGGTGGCGACTCTGTATCTGGCAAAGCAGTCCATGTTTGGCACTTCTTTCAAAATCTGTTTTCTCAAAACGATTTGCCGGATTTGGACTCTTTGGTCCAGATTTAGAACCGTGACATTTGAGAGTCCTGAGCTGTAGTGACCCCAAATGAACAGAACGGGATTTCCCTCCCGGGGCGTTCGGGGACGTCTACACGAACCTCTTAACGGTAGTACCTTGTTTTAGCTTGTTCATGTTGATTGTGAGATTTTGAAGCTATCCAAATTCATGAGATTGACTACTTTTCCTAACCAAATAGTCTCGATGATGTAGAGACCCGTCCAATTGGGTCTGAATTTTCCCATAAGGTTGTGGATAAGAACACGATTGTCCTTCAACACTAAATCTTCTTCTCTAATATTCTGAGATTTAACTTTCTTTCCGATCTCCATTTGCTTGAGAAATGACTCGTTTTGAATCTCCAATCACATCCAACCTCATTGCCTCTAGTTCTAGGGCAGCTTCCAATCTGGCTATGCAAAGTCTCATAGTCTAGTCAGAATCAAAGTTTGAAAGCTAGGGGGTTGGGGCCTCAGGTCGAGAGGGATCCTATGTTGTACAATCTCAGGATCAATTCCAAAGATGTCTTCGTAGGACCACACAAAACATTTTTTTTGAAATATTTTAATAAAGCGACTAATTGGTCGCGTTTTCTGAAGACAACGTAGAACCAATCTGGACCAAGCGAGGATCCTTCTTAGTACCCAGACTAACTAAAACAATCCCATCCATCAAGTGCTTAACATGCATCTCTTCCTCTTAGTCGATCAAATTTTGCAAATTCCAAGGAATTTCTTTCTCTTTGTTTTTATTAGAGTTTTGGAAAAAGTTTTTGAAAATTATGGTCAATGCAATGATTTAAAGGCACAGAGAAATAGGTGAAAATTACGGCACTTTTATTCAAAAGAAATTCTGACTCAATGATGACAACAGACTCAAAAGAAAATGACAAAGAAAACCTAGATAGGACAGAGATGTCTAGGTTAACACTCCCGAAATCAACAGATTCTGGCTGACTTGACTAACTCGAGTCTGACTCCGACTCCACAAACTTAATGGAATCAGACTCGGACTCAACATCCGATTCAGAACTTGAAATGAAAACCTTTATCGAATTGCCAGTTTTAGTGCAGGCCATCTATCGCGTTCAAAATAAAATTCTTGCAATCAATAAGTGGTCATTTCTTGATCACAGAAATGGTCTGATACCCCGTAAATTCTATGGATTCATGTTGGTAGACTTTGTGGGATATGGAATTTTTCTAAAGTTATGGTGCTACAACAACTTAGCAAAAAGAAAACCAAAAATAACACCCCCAATCAAAATTTCGGCAGCACAACTAATCACTGTCTGCCTCATCGAAAAAATTAACTCAACCTCACAACTGATATGCATGAACCACTGATTTGAATTTGAGAATCTCTAGACAAATTTCCATACATAGAACATAGCAGAAAAGAGAACAAACACCCCTATGGAGGGTAGGGTTATCCTGTCCTAGCTTTGAAATGATCTAGAGCTTTACTATTCAAACAAGTGATATCATACATCCTAGAAATGGGAGGGCATCCTGTCCTAATTTTGGAAGGTACTATAACTCACTATATGTACAGGGTTGGCGTCTAGGGGTTAAAGTCAAGGTGACGTCATTTAAGAGTCCTTTGGGTAATAACCAATGAAGATCCCAAGAAGTTGAAAGAGTCAATATAGTCTCTCTTCGAAGTCTGAGAACCTTAGATAACAGAGCTACTTTTTTGACAGATCTCAAAAGGTTATTAACACAAGGTCTCAAAAGTAACGTGGAGATAGGTATAGAGTCACAAAAAGTTTGCCTGTGCTTCCACCAGTATCTGGGCAACACAAAAACTTTAAGTGCATCAATGCATGAAATGCAATGAACATATATTTGAAAATAAAAGTCATATCATGGAGTTCGAGTCAAGGTTTCATAAAATCTCCAGTGGTGTCATTAGAAATTGTCGCATCACTTGGGGGGTTACCAGTGCATGCTAAACAATTCGGACCCTCGATCTCTTTGATCTAGTCTCACGAGTGCAATGTGAAACGTAGATAAGAGACCAACTTTTGTAACATTATGGAAAATCCATTTTATTGCAAAAAAACCTTTGCCAGAAATGAACTGCGTCATTAGATCTCAAAGTCGCCACCTTATATTTTGGAAAAATTAGGAAACAAGTAAATCGTGCCAAGGCCACTGTTCGTCATAACCAATGATACTTGACTCGGAACCTTAGGTATGTGGGGGAAAGGTCATTAATTGAGCACCCCCACTCACCAGATCAAAAGATCGGCTTCTACTAAACTATGATATGATTTTTACTTACTTTATATGCTCATTTTTTGATTTATTTAATAAATCCTAAAATTTACTAAGTGAAGCAAACAAATATAGATTGTGTTGTTCATTTTGGAACGGTTTGATTTCATTATTTTGAAAATGTTTTGAATAGTGTACAAAACACAGAAAATAGAATTTTACAAATATGAAAATCAATTTTATTCCAAATTGAACAACAAACCCTTCACCCACCAGCATGCATAGAGTTATCAAATAAGCAAATAGCCACATGGTAAGATGCTAAACATAGTAAAGAAAACACACACAAGTAGGATGTTAAAGCACAAGCACTCATATATTTACTGGCGTCCCGCGAATAACTATAAAACAAAGTTAACAAAATATGCATGATCTTATATAAAAAAAAATCCTAATGCAATACATACACAAGAATGCAACTAAAAATTTGACTTCCAATATATGGCACGTGAATCATCTCAAGGCAATGCACAAAAATCACATAAAAACTGATTAACCCACAAATGAAAAATTAGCTGAATCTAAATGCACGAAATATGGATACAAATTATGGATATGATGAAAAATAAAATATGATGCTATTTACAAAATATGGAGAGCAAGTAAATAAAAATGATAGAAAAAAATGGGGTTGGAAGACATTCATATAAAGGGGTAGAAAGAAGCGGGGGTTGGAAAATATTACAATATTGAATAATTACAAAATTGAATAAAAAAACGTGGGATTGAGAAATTATTACAACATAAACTGAATCTAACAAATTATACGAATAAAATAAAAATAAAAAAGTTACTATTGATTTGTCGATTACTATTCATCCGACGGAGCACTATTAATCCTGGAAATTATTCTACCTGTTGCTGGGTGACTGCTCTGTTTTGCCCGGGAAAACACATTTGGTCGGAGCACTATTCATCCGGCGGTCACTATTCATCTACTGGTACTATTCACCGTTGAAGGTTACTATTTACCGTCGGAGGTTACTATTCACCGCCGGACACTATTCATTTGGTGGGGTCACGTCACTAACAAATTAGATGGTCTCGACTGACCATTTAAAGCAATAAATTATAACAATTTATATATAAGTAATAAATTACAAGGTCTCGACTGACCATTTAAAGCAATAAATTATAACAATTTATATAGGTGGTGAAACACCGATCGTTTAAAGTGATAGATTACATCAGTTTATGTAAAGCAGTAAATTACAACAGATATGTAGGTGGTGCAACCTTCCATTTAAACAATAAATAAAGCAGTAAACGAATTTAAACAAATTATATTTCATTTTTAAATTTAAATGAAAGTTTGCGAAAATTCACATTTTGGAAAAATGAAGAATTTTCTGATTTACAAACTTTCTTTCGATCACTCTCAAGGTTGTGGAATGTGTTCTCAATTCTCAGTTCAAAATTCGAAATTTCAGCTTTAATGGTGTTTTGGTGTTGGTGAAAAGACAATAAAGAGAATAGAAAAAAAGATTTGATTCAAAAAAATAAAATATCTAAGAAAATATTTTTCCTCTCTTTCTTCTTATTTTTTCCTTCTTTTCTTTCTGATCTCAGATTTTTTTTCCTTCTCTCTTTTTCTAATTTTTCTGATCTTTTTTTCCCTTTGATCCTCTTCAGATCTTCCACTCCCCTCCATCAGCTCCAGCCTTTTTCAACAAACAAGCAAATTTTGAAACAGTGGAGAGATGAATTTTTCAAATGGTGCACAGTGAAAAAACACTGTGCACTTGATAATACAATAATATATAAAAAGTATTATTTGAATAAATATATGTATAAATATCCATATATATATAAAAACACACAAAATATTTAAATTTTAAAATAAAATTAATGTACTAATAAAATATTTTTTAGCAGGCCAAATATGTATAATTTAGGCTAAAACCGATTTAAAATAATTTGGCTAAAATGAGTGAAGGTTGTGATTAAAACTTAAATTCTATCTTTGTGAGATAATATATTCTTATTTTCAAACGTCCAAGTCTTAGGAACGGTTAAAATGAGATATTTACAATGTAATTTATATATATATATATAACAACAATGGTAGGTAGCTCAAAATTTTGTGGCTCAAATGGCTCAAATCCCTCAAAACGACGTCGTTTTGAGTGTAAATGAATGTAAAACGACGTCGTTTTGACAGATTTGAGCCATTTGAGCCACAAAATTTTGAGCTATCAAATATTTTCCATATACATAATATATATATGTCAGTATATATTATTTTTGTTAAAAATTTTCTATGAATATCATTTTTCGGCACTTTTAAAAGTTGGAATTTTGGGTGGTGGTTCCAAAAATGAGGTTTTATTTATTTTTTATTTTTATTTTTATTTGATGCTTCTTGATACGTTCATAATCGGACTCTCCTTTTAAAGTCAAAGGATACAAAACAGCTTTACCTAATCGTTTTTCAAATAATTATAAAATACATTGTATATTTAAAGAACATCACCCTGCTTCATTAACTCCATCATCTGTTTTTGAGAGAGAGAGAGAGAGAGAGAGAGAGAGATGAAAGAGCATCTGTTACTATGCAGGTTGTTATGTTCTATCTTGCTGCTTTCGGCGCTGACTTGCAAAACAATTGTCGATTCCACTTCAAACGGAACTCTGCCCCCAGAAGAAGGTAATAAAATAGAGTCATCTTATTTTAATGATATATAATTATATGAAAACCAACTTCTTTCTTCATACTTTTGCTAATGACGCACTTCTTTTATACTTTATAACAAAAATTTATACGCAGTGTCATTAATTTATTTTATGATTCTTTTTTTTTTTTTACGTGTGTATAATTTACGAGTATTGTGATCTTCAATTATGGCCTCGTTTGGGAAGTGATTATTTTAGTAGGCTATTTGATTTTTTAGCTATTTTAGTAAGCTATTTTGATTTTTGTGTTTGGGAAGATGAGATGAATTTTATTTGAGTTGTTGTATTGAAAAATGTGTTGAAATGATGTTTGAAATTAGAATGACAAATTTGTCCCTAAAAATATATTTTTTTAAATCGCTGTCAAGGGGTAAAATCGTAATTTATGCACTGATGGAACAATTTCTGCAGCTGACAGTGTAGGCTACACTGCCGGCTGTGCAGCTTATTTTTTTTTTTTTTGAAAAAGCTTGCAACAGTGGGCTTTTTGGCTAAATTTTTATTTTAGGCTATAATAGCCTCTTTAGCCACTTCCCAAACAGCGCCTATGACTTATCATGTAATGTCTACTCTTAAAATGATGTATATGGCTTCATAATAGCATTGTATGAGTACCAAATACTCGTCGCACGAGTACTCCTTGTGATCAAACTTGAATATCTTGAAATAACATCGTAAGACCTGCGTTCACAATTCAGGTGAGCTTACCGACAGTGGATATATGCCTAAAAACCCCTCCAGTACTTAAGTTAGTTATCTTAAGATCAATATAGAAAAAAACTCTGATCTCTGTAAACAAAATTGGTGGTTGTGCACTCGGCGCAACCACCACTATTGTGTGGCCTATGAAACCTATTTTGGATCCATTTAAATGATTCGAACGATTTAATTTTGAGAATATATTGAATAAAATATATGTAAAGAAATCTAATTGATCAAACAACAGATTAATTTGATTTTTTTACAGATTTATTTCATGTGCTGTAAAATGTCAACCGTTGCAATCATAAGAGGCCCAACACACTCTGGGGACTTCCATCAAACAATTGGTCTGAAGCAAAAAAATAAAAATTAAAAAAAAAATATTCACCAAATCAAACAACACCACAACCCTCATATCTAACACAAATAAAAAAGAGTTTGACTTCTCAAACTGAAAAGTCAATTTGAGAGAATATTTAAGCTTAGTAGGTTCATTATGAGTCCAATTTAAGTTCATTATGATTCATTGAGAATAATAAACATATAAAAAATCAAGATGATTGGATTTTAGTAAATATACGTTTGAATCACATTTGTCTTAAAAAAGTAAACAGTTATTCTTGAAATTATATCTGTTGTCCATTTTTTTAAGCCAAATGTGATTCAAATATATATCTTCCGAAGTCCAATCATCTTGATTTTTTTATGTATTTATTTTTTTCAATAAATTCTAAAAAGTGAACGATTCGAATTACTGAAATTAGACTCACAATGGATTCACTAAACCCAAATGCTCTCTCAAGTTAGATTCTCAATTTGAGAGAAGCCCAACACAATAAAAAATAAACAAAAAGACTAACCAAAACCACCAGTTATTTTTACATATTTGAGCAATTTTAATTCAAATAGTCGAAGCAAGTAACAGAATGCACGGGCGAGAGACAAAAGAAGAGCAACAAGAATAACATAAATAAATTGGGATTACATGAGCAGTAGCATGCATGTGGAAGAATGTTGAGAGTATCAACACATGCAAACAGATCAATGAATTTTCTGTGATTATTCACTCACCAACGAATGAGAGAGGACTTACGATAAGAATGCACCAAAAGAACGAAGGGAAAAAAAAGTTCATACAGATTAAAATACGAAAACTTAATTGAAGAATTATGATGATAAAATCATGCAACTAAAAATAATGATAAACACATAGATGAGGAGACAACAACCTGTAAACAAAAACCCTCAATCGGACCAAACCCAAATCCAAATCCTCAAATCAAACCCAAACCCATCTCCCAGTGGCGTCGATCTTGTAAAGTGTTGCAGAGAGAAGCATCGGATAGATCATTAATGCAGGCCCGACTTTGCCCAAAACCGGCAAAGCCACTGCTTTGGATTCCTAAAAAAAATGAGTGAAAAAATGAGCTCAGATTTTTTTTTTAGGTATTACGCTAGCTCAAAAATAATAATATAATAATAAATAATTAAAAAAAATCACATATGAAATTAATGAAAAGTTATTTCTCAAATTTATGAATTGTGTATATAATATGATTAGTTACAGTTATAGTTGTTTGTGAGTAAAGAAACTTTTTGAATTAAAAGTTAAATAAATATTACATTCGGTCACCTATGTAAGATAAATTGATAGAGAGAGATACAGAGAGAATGAATTATGTATTGAAATGTTTATGTATTGAATGCTATATGAATAAAGAGGTACACTCTCCATTATATAGGAGAGAAAATTACAAACATCATCATGCCAAAAGTGGATCCACTAACCAAAAGTAAAGGCACTAATCTAAAGCCTAAAGCACTAACATAAAATATATTAACAACCTATGTCACAAAAAAAATTTAATGAATTGACAATATGATCTATTGAAAATGATTTAGTTGATAAGTTATATTGTGCAAGCCCGATTGACAATTTTGTATTTAAAAATGTGAGAATGGTGATGTTTAACTGATATTTTGTTATAATTTATTTATTTTTTTATTTAGTACACTTGAGTTGGGAATATTTTGATATTTTTCTTCTTATAAACTTTGTTATATATATTTAAGTAAATTTTAATCGTTATATATAACATTTTTGTAAGAACTGTAAAAATAAATAAATAAAAAGTGAATATGTAATTTTTTTATCATAATTTTTATTTTAAATGTATGAAAGGTACCATATCAGAAGTCCACTTTGAACTCCAAAAATATCATAGTTGACCCCACGTGAATGCCTCTTTCATGTCCCGTGGCTCCGTTTCACTATCCTATGTGACAACGTGTGTTCGTTGGTTTCGCCACACAAACGCCCCCTTCTTCGACAATGTCTTGACTTCCTAGTCTCTTCCTTTGTGAAGAAAACCCTTTCCATTTCTCCCTCTTTCTCTAGTCTCTTTCTGCTAATATGATGGTTAAAATTTTAGTATAACGACGATACAATGTAATCATTAATATGTAATATCATCAATCAATCATAAATATTACAAAGGAGGATAAACCTGAGTTTGGATCCTCTGTCGGGTTTCTCTGCGAGCCTCCCTACAGTACTTCAAAAAGGACGTCATTTTTGCCCTTTTTTAAAAAAAATTTAAAAAAAAATCTTTTCCCTTTACACAACTTTTCTTTTCTCTCTTAGTTTGAGAGACCATAAGCACAACCCCAAGCACCTTGAGTTCGGATCCTCGGCCGCCACACCCAGCGGCCCTTTCCAGCAGCGCCCCAAAACGACGTCGTTTTGGGGCCAATTTTCCAAAAAAAAAAAAGAAAAAAAAAAAGAAGAAGAACGGGGTCTGCTACTGGTTCATCCATATATATATATATATATCTTTATATCTATAGATGAAGAAAAAGAAGAAGAAGAAGAAGAGAAGAAGAGGAAGAAGGAGCTGCTGGGTTCTGTTGGGTTCATCATCAACAAAAAAAAAAAAAAAAAAAAAAAAAAAATTTTTAAAAATTCTGGATTTGATTGTTGATGAAGATGACGAAGCTGATGATGATGTTGAGTTGCTGGGTTCTGCTGGGTTCATCATCAACAAAAAAAAAAAAAAAAAAAAATTTGTTCAAAATCTGGATTTGATTGTTGATGAAGATGACGAAGCTGATGATGATGTTGAGTTGCTGGGTTCTGCTGGGTTCATCATCAACAAAAAAAAAAAAAAAAAAAAATTTGTTCAAAATGGATTTGATTGTTGATGAAGATGATGAAG
>NW_021026825.1:1738447-1883508 GCF_004153795.1 Camellia sinensis | reverse complement strand
CTTAGAGATTAGATTTTACCTGGTAATGCCGTTTTTGCTCGATTTCTCGCCTTTGTTTGCGCTTTAATTTAACGGGACCCAAATTTATTATTTTAAATATTTTCTAATGTTAGTATATTAATTATAAATATCAAGGTTTCATAAATTTTGAGTTGGTCCCTATATACTTCTATTTTGTTTCATTTCAACCCCTTAATTGTAATATTTTATTAATTAATATACTTGTGCCTATTATTTTATGTTTATAAATATTGTAGTCTCATATTTATATATATATATATATATTAACTTATAAATATATATTAAGATTTATATATATATATATATATTAACTTATAAATATATATATATATATATATATTGAGTGTGACTGTGTGTGTGAGTGGTTGTTTGTGTTTGTGTCAGAGTCAAAGTGAGAGAGTGAGAGTGTTTGTGTGAGTGCATGTGTCAGAAGAAAAATGTTTTTTTGATAAAATCGTAGTTAGGAAAAGCGAGTTCAGAAGAAAAATGTTTTTTAATAAACTCGTGGTTAGGAACAGCGAATTCAGAAGAAAATTTTTTTTGGATAAAATCGTGGTTTGGAATAGCGAGTTCAGAAGAAAAAAAAATTAATTAAAAATACGTTTTGTAACCACGATTTCTTAATCAAAAGCACTTTTTGTAACCACGATTTTAAGACTTCCCCAATTTCACGCGAGACAGGCGCATATATGTTGAAATCGTGATTGTGAACCACGAGTTAGCTTATTTTAGGAATTCTTTCAAAATTAGGCTTAGTTTGGGAATTGATTTACTATTTTAGCTTATTTAGGGAAATGCCCCTCCATTTCTCCCTCTCTTCTCTAGTCTCTTTATTCTAATATCATGGCTAAAATTTTAGTATAACGACGATAGAATGTAATCATTGATACGTGATATCATCAACCAATCATAACTATTACAATGGAGCATAATCCCGAGTTCGGATCCTCTGTCGGGTTTCTTTGCGAGGCTCCCTCCGATACTTCAAAAAGGACGTCATTTTTGTCGTTTTTTTAAAAATTAAAAAATATATATTTGGCCTTTACGCCAGTTTTCTTTTCTCTTTTAGTTTGAGAGACCATAAGCACAACCCCAAGCACCTTCTGAACAGAGAGATGAAAAGGAGACACACGATCGGACGGCGAGGCGACAGTCTCGATTGGTTCTCTAGATCGTAGATCCACACCCTTCTCTCTCTCTCTCTCTCTCTCTCTCTCTCTCTCTCTCGTCACTGCCATCGAAGAGGAAAGGCCTGATTTTGTTTCCACATACTGATTTAGGTTGATTGGTTCTTGGGTTTCTTCTATTCTTGTTTGCTTAGATTGTTGTTTTTGAAAAAACTTGAGAAAAAAAATCTGTAATAGTTGGGAAATTGTGGCCTTTGGAAGAGAATTGTTTTATGTGGGAAATAAATTGATTTGTTAAATTGAGGGAAAACAAGAAAAGAGAGAACTAGGATTTGGTTTCTACCTTGTCAACCTTTGGATTGAGATCTGGGTACAGATAAGGTTTGTTTGGTCCCCTACAAAACCTTAGATTCTCAATTGTTTGACCAAACAATCATCTTAGTTTCTTCAAAACATGTTTTGGACCCTCTCCTCTTGATCAGTGTCGCAGCTGTCACTGCTGTCGCCATCGCTTGGTCATCACCGTTGCCTCCTCATTTGATTGTCTGTCTCTTCCTCATCTCTCAAACCTTTGAGAGCTAAGAGAAAGGAAAGAAAAAAAATATATATATATATATTTTTTTTAAAAAGGCAAAAAACGACATCGTTTTTTAAGTACCACAGAAAGCCCCACAAAGAAATCCGACAAAGAATCTGGACCCAAACAAACCCCTCTACACAAGTATAACTACTTATCCAACTCAACTCACTAACACAACGGTATAATGGGGTACCTTATAGTTACATGAAAGGTTATAATTCAATGATAATATCATGTCAGCATTAACATGTGATATTACTATTATAATGAATTTTTTTCATTGTATTATAAGATTTACAAATGGGTATGAGACGAATATGGAATGGGTTATTTGAGTTAGGCTTGGCTTAACCATTAAAATTGGCATTTTGATAAGTTGTCATCCAAAGTTATAAGTTGACCTAATGGGACTAATCGAATGGATGAAATTGCAATGCAATTTGAAATTTTGGAGTGTAATGTAAGTTCTCAAATATTAAAGAAAACTATATAATAAAAGCAAACCTTCAAGGGGGTGTAAGTGTAATTTATTGATTTTTATAAATGTAAGTGTGGAAGGTAGAATTCTTCTTCACAAGAAAGCGAAATGACGTGTCCCTTCTTTTACTCTGCCAAGAGAAACCAAAAAACGTCAATGATCACCCTCGACCAGGATAAGTCGGGAGGACCCTTTGACAGTCAACTTAGAATATTGTTTGGCCATAGATGATTTTTATTTGAAATAGAGTTCTTGGATTATCTCAGGTTTGTCCTCTTGGCTTCACTGGCTTTGTCTTTTATAGTTTTCTACACTTGAGTCCTATCCATTGGATCAATAGTTGATCCGTGTGTTCTGCCTGCATTTGGCTCTGGTCGGGCAAGTGGTGAAACTGCTTTTGCCTTTGATCATTGGATCATCCCCTTATGAATGACTTAGATTATGTTGGATGCTAGTGGCCAACTTGCCAAGCGTTGTATTTGTCGGATCAAGTTGATTGAACAGATTTATTATTTAGTAGACCTGACCTATTCTCCTACATTTGTTGTTTAATGTTTCCATCGTTGGATGAAACTTAATCCGACGCTCCTTTTTTATTTTGCGGATCCTTCTTCTAGATGAATATTCTCATGCTCAACTGTCCCCTTTGCTCGTAGGCACGTGCCAGCTTGCTGTTAGTCATTTCTAATAGGCTCTTTAAAAAGTTCATATGGGCTTTCCCTTTCTTTTGGGCTGACCGTCGAATTATTTTGGGCTTAGGCCAACATTTTATCCCTCCACACTCTTCAATGGTTGACCTGGGTTGGTTGCCGAAGACATTGGTCTAATCAAATGATGAGCGTAACCATTTTCATTTATGACACGCATCTTTTGATTTCTCTTTTAATGATGACATCTGTCATATCATCTTTTTAGGCGTCGTTTTGCCTTTGACACATTAAATGGGAAGCACACCCCTTGCCTTCCATCACTTTGCTTGCAATCCTTTTAGAAACCCAGACGCGCTTTTTACTCTCTCTACTGTTTGAAGTATCAGTTTACTTTTTCTATAAGTTCATCTTCTCTCTTTCTCTTGTGATTCTCTGTCGTTGCTCTTTTCACTTTCTAATTGTCCTGAATCGTCTCAGGCATTTCTTTGAGTCTGAAGAAAATATTCAAGAATTTAGAATTCTCCATAATATTCTTGATGACGTTGTCGTTAGTCTTCTTATTGACAATGACGATATCGTTGAATGATTAGATGAGTGGATTCCATAGCCCCTAATCGACATTGTTGAAGAAGGAGTTTAATTCCTCTGCACCCTCTTCTCAGGGAGATATTGCACTTTTATGGCATACTCCCTTCTTCAGTTGTCCATAATTTCTTTAGGATAGTCATGGGAGTGATTACCTTGAACAATTTAAGAGTAAACCTAGGTCTCCAAGAAATTAGATACTGTTACAATTTCGTCCTTACTACCAAAGAGATGGCGAAATTCTATTTCAAGCCTAGATCGGTGAAGCACTAATTAGTTTAAATGCTTCCTGATTCTGGGAAAGTAGTCAACAACATAGTTGTAATAGTGGAGGGTAACTAGGAGTTTCATCTTGGCGTTGATAGGGTCCAGCCTATCCCTAAGGTCATCAGCCAGCTAGGTTAATGCTCTTATTTTTCTAGCATTTGAATTTAATTTGTTATGGGATTTGCATTGATACTCTTATCTTGTTTCTTTCTTTCCAACCCTAGAAGTTTTTTCTCACCCAAAACAGGCTTTTCTAATAGCAAATACATTGTTTTTGCATCAAGCAGGGTTTTGCTTACGTAGAACATAGGTGATTGCCCTTTTACTGATTCTCTGATGAGTGCCGAACTTACCACATGATCGGAAATGACCAAATAAACATACAACTTTTCCTTTGGCTCAAGGCTGGTGAGCAAGGAAGATTTTGTTAGGTATCCCTTCAACTCCTGCAACGCCTAGCTGCACTCTGGCATCTACGAGAACTAAGCTTTCTTCTTTACTACCTAAAAGAAGGGTCAGCAGCAATCCAAAGATAGGCTAATAAATGAGGAAATTACCAATAGGTCCTACTTTCGAGACTTATTACCCATTAAGTCCTATTGATAAATTTATCAAGTGATAAATTTATCAGTCTATTATTTTTATAAATAAATTTATAGTGATAAATTTATCTGTCTCTTTGTTTTTATGAATAAATTTATAGTGATAAATTTATCAATCTTTTTGTTTTTATAGTGATAAATTTACCAGTTAGGATCTATAGGTAAATAAGTCTAGTTAATATGACTGATTGGTAAGTGTCCCCTAATAAATCTGTTAAGTGCGATTGCCATCTTTGTAAGTACGTAGATCCTTTTTAGCGACGTGGGTGGAGTTATGTCAAGTAATGCTCGAATCTGCTCAAGACTTGGCTCTATTCCCCTCTGAGTGACTATATAGCCGAGAAACTTTCTCGAGACAACTCCAAAGGCATACTTTGCTACGTCCTGCTTCATCTTGAATCTTTAGAGGATCCCAAATGCTTCCTGAAGATCCATTAAATGGTCCTCACTTCGTCGTGACTTGATTACCATGTCATCGATATACACCTCAAGGTTTCGCCAGATCAAATCATGGAACATCTTCGTAACCAGACATTGGTACGTTGCCTTAGCATTCCTTGATCCGAATGGCATCATCTTATAGTAGAACAACCCCATAGGGGTGATGAATATCATTTTCTCCTAATCATCTAGGTGCATAGCTATTTGATGATACTCTTGGTATGCATCCAAAAAGATCATCCTCTGGTGTCTAGACGTGGCATCTACCAACTGGTCAATTTTTTGAAATGGAAAGTTATCCTTTGGACATGCTCTGTTTAAGCTGGTAAAGTCTATGCAAATTCTCCACTTTGCATTCTTCTTCTTTACAACAACGATATTGGACAACTACTCCGGATATTTGAACCTCTTGGATGGCATCGGCTTTTAGTAACCTTGTTACTTTCTCTTTAACAGTTTTCACTTGCTGTGGTGCCGATCTCCTGCTCTTTTCTATTATCGGCTTGAAGTTTGGGTCCACATTTAGCTCGTGGCAAGCCACTTTTGGATCGATCCATTCCATTTCGTATGGAGTCTATGCGAACACATCCCTAAATTGTAGTAGGAAGTGGATCAACTAGTCTCTTTCCTCCGTACTAAGACTTTTCCTAATGAGAAAAAACTTTTCCTCATATGTTGGTTCAATAGGTACTTTCTCTAATTCTTTGTACTTTTCACAAAAGGCTCCATGTTGACCTGTTCTTCGCATTTCTCTTGTGTTCGAACCTCCTAGATCCTCTTGTTGGCGGAAGATAATACCATGCATTGTTTAGTAGACATTTGGTCACCTCTGATTTCACTGACCCTATCTCATGTTGGGAACCGTATAAGCTGATGAAAGGTAGATGAAATTGTTTTCATTCTATGAAGCCACGTCCCCCAATTATCGCATTGTACAAGGAGAGGACGTTCACCACCTGAAACTCCACTTGTTGAATTATTGTTCCCGTCCTTACAAGCAAGAAGACCTTTCCTAGAGGAAAAACCAAAATGGAATTAAAGCTATACAGTGGTGAATCTACAGGATGTAGGCCATCCTGTGACAACCTTAACTCTTTAAACAACTCGTAGTACATGATCTTTAAAGAGCTGCCTTGATCTACCGGTATCTTTTTGACGGTGAACTCTTTGATTTGCTGGGTCACTACCAGAGCGTCATTGTGTGGATGGTGAATCCATGAGAAGTCTTCATCAGTAAATGAGATCCTCACTTCTGACGATCGCATTCTTTTTGTGGAACCTTTGGACAAGGCCATCACATCTCTTAGGTGTGTCAACCTTCTGATCTCCCCCATGACTTGATTTATTTGTTTCTTCGAGGGATCTAGTATATCATATTGATGGTTGCGAGTGGCTAGGTGTTCCCCATTTTTCTCTGCGCTTCCCTTTGTGATTCGCAGAATGATCAATATATGTTCATAAATGCCCACTTTGCACTAACTCTTCCAGGAATTGTTTCAGCACCTTGCAATCTTCAGTGAGGTGTTTATAATCCGTAGCCTCCAGTTCCAAAGAGATGGGTCCCCGATCATTTTTTAGGGGCACAAGAAATAAGGTTCGTTTTGGATCTTCATCAATACCCAATATATCGGTTTTGTGAAGGCAGTAATAACTGCTCTGAAGGCTTCCTTTTGTGGCTTAGGCTGTTTAGCGATCATGTTTGATTCCTTTCTTTTAGGATCAAAAACCTTCATTCCTTCTTTTTGCGGATTTTTCGACGAAAGCTGTGTGGGCTTTGGTTCTTTGGACCTTCGTAGATCGTCTTCGATCTTATAATGCTGCTCTACTTGACTCATTAAGCTGCCTACAACAATGGGAGGCTTCTTAGTCAAGGATTAGCAGAGCTTGCCGGTCGATTGCAAGCCTAGCTTAAATGAGGCAACTACTAATTTTTCATTACAGTTGTCAATGTCATTATAACTCGCCAAATATCTACTGGTGTAATCTTGTAAACTCTCTATTTCCTCATTCTTCATGGTAAGGAGCACGTCCACCCCCTTTGTGGTTGACTATTGGTAATAAAACGTGAAATGGAAGCTTATTGAAGTTTCTTCCAATCGCTGATCAACCTAGCTTCCAGCCTGTAACACCATCGAAGGGCCATATCTTCCAAGTTTGAGGAGAACATTCTATACATAATTGGTCCATTGTTGCTCCATAAGGTCATAGCCTACGTATAGTGTTGGATATGACTAGTTAGATCTCCTTTTCCATCATACAGGTTGAACTTTAGAGGAGTGAATCTCTTCGGTGGATCAATGCTCTCAATCGCTCGGGAGAACGGGAGACTATTTTTTATGTGAAAAGCTTTCTCCAAACATGCTTGGGATTGCCTCATGTACGTTGGTCAAGCTAGCTTCTTACGTCGCTCTTTTGGTGCTCTAGTGAGTCATTCCATTTGGCAACTTGGCGCTTCTTTTGTATTTAACCTGGATGATTACTGGCAGTTTGGTTGGCGGCCTCCCGAGGGATAGCCTTCTTTTGTCGGGTGCTGCGCACTTCGGTTGCCTTTCTCTGGGCTTCTTGTCCCCTCTGAGCTATTCGTAGCTCTTTTTTTAGGGCTGCAACCTATGCTACTGGCAGTTTGGTTGCTGGTTATCGTCATCTGGTAGGGGAGTTACTCTCTTTGAATCCCCTAATGCCATTTTTGAGTTGTTGCCAAAATTTTGGCCAAGCGTATTGCTGACCAAGGTATTCTAGTGATCACTTGGTATCTCTTCTAGAGAGGAATAGACATTCATCTTCTAGTCGTTCTCACAGACGGCGCCAACTGTGGAAGGTCTAATTCTTCTCCTCAGAGAAAATGAGATGACGTGTCCCTTTTTTTACTATGCTAAAAGAAACCAAAAAAAGTTAGTGCCATTTCTGAGTCATGGACAAAATTTTGGCCAAGCATGTTGCTAACCAAGGTATTCTGGTGATCACTTGGTATCTCTTCTAGCGAGGAATGGGCACTCATTTTCTCGTTGTTCCCACAGACAGTGCTAATTGTGGAAGGTAGAATTCTTCTCTATAGGAAAAGCGAGATGATATGTCCCTTTCTTTACTTTGCTAAGAGAAACTAAAAATGTTAGTGATCACCCTGAACCAAGATAGGTTGGGAGGACCCTCCGACGATCAAGTCTTTGCCTTTTATAGTCTTCTTAACTTGGGTTCTATCTATTGGATCAATATTTGATCCGAGGGTTCTGTTTGCATCTAGCTCTTGTTATACAAGTGGCAAAGTTGCTTTTGTCTTTAAACGTTGTATCATTCCCTTATGAATGACTTAGATTATGTTGGATGCTAGTGGCCAACTTGCCAAGCGTTGTATTCGTCGGATCACATTGATCGGACGGACTTACCGTCTAGTAAGTCTGACCTATGCTTATGTATTTGCTGTTTGATGTTTCCACCGTTCGATGAAACTTAATCCAACGTTTCTCTTTCATTATGCAGATCCTTCTTCTAGAACAATATTCACATGCTCGACTGTTCCCCATGCTTATAGTCACTTCTAATAGGCTCTTTAAAAAGCTCATATGGGCTTCCCTTTCTTTTGGACCGACTACCTAATTAATTTGGGCTTGGGCTTACATTTTATCCCTCCACAATAAGTATTGCAAAAATGTATAATAATTTGGGCACTCAGGACATAACTCAAATTTTTTTGAACTAAAAAGACGTTGATCTATCCAAAATGATAACTATTTGTATCTGTCAAAATGTAACCTATCACATATATGTCTAAATATTAGTTATCTATACAAGTGTCACATGTTCAACTATTTATCCAAATATCACCTATCTGTACATGTGTCACATATTTATTCATCTATATTTTCAATGTCAACTATCTGTCCACCTCACTACCATCAATTGACCATCGACAACTTTTCTGGTGCAAGCAACTTTTCCGAGGACTATACATGTTTTTATGACCGAAAAAAAAAGATTAAGCCTTAGACCAAATAATCTATGGCCCCTTATGTAGAGACTTTTCAGCAATTAACCCTTATAATTTTAAATTATGTTAATTATTTTAAAAACATGTATTAAAATATCTATATTATTTTTAGCTCAAAATTCATTTTACCTCCATGTGGTATGACTTGATAGCACTTTATCTCTTGTCTTTTAAAAATTGCCATATGCCCTCCATGTGGTTTTGGACTAAAATACAACTGTTAACACCGTTAACTATAGATGTGAAATAATTATAATACCCTCAAATGCTATATTTTTTGTTATTTTCTTTCTCTCTCATCTCTCATACACATAATTTATAATGTCTAGCATTAATTCAATTAAATTACAATTAATTATAAATTCTTAATTATTTATTATAATTATTAAATTTTTATTCTAATTTTAATTTAATTATACTTTAGATCACATTCTTAATTATTTATTATAATTCTTAAATTTTTATTCTAATTTTAATTTAATTATAGTTTAGATCACATTTAATCCTAAATATTTAACTATTTATTATAATTACTAACTTTTTAATCTAATTTTAATTTAATTATATTTTAGATCACAATTAATTCTAAATTCTTAATTATTTATTATAATTCCTGACATGTCAATCTAATTCTAATTTAATTATGTTTTAGATCAATTCTTAATTCTTAATTATTTATATTTTTATTTAATTATATTTTATATTTTAGTGTCATGTTAGCAATTTTCATCTGATTATAGACAACATATGACAATAGAGGTAAAATTGATGCCATAACCAATAGTTTAAGTGTAAAATAACGTGAGTTAGATTGCAAAATGAGTGATAATTTGATGAGTAAAATTAAATTTCCTCAATCTTTAAATCACGTACATAAGAGGCAAATCAATTTTGCTTTCTCAATCGATTCTAAAAACTTTAGTTTGAGTTTTCTGGATTAAATTTTTTGAAAATTGAATTTTTTGATTTTCTTGTTTTTTTGTTTTTAGTGAATATTTTTAAAATTTTAAACATTTTTTTTTACTTTTTTAGATGCACCTTACTTAGATGTATCTAAAACGTAAAAAAGTTGTAAAAAAATATTTTAAAAAATTAAGAAATATATAAAAATAAAAAGAATGTGAGTTAGATGGAATCAAACTCTTAGAAAGAGACTTATTAAAAAAGCTCCCATATAAAAAGTAATATTTTTCCTTTTTCTAATTTTAAGGGCTTACTTTTTAATAAAAAAAAGTGCATGTAGTTTTCATTTGCATATAGAGTTATATACAAATGCAAACTCAAATTAAATTATACTAACTTTACCTATGTTATATAGACATTATTTGAGAAATATTTATTTTCCATATATTTTCTAGGAAAATGTGTGGTAACCCAAAATTTTGTGGCTCAAATGGCTCAAATTTGCCAAGACGACGTCGTTTTACGTCGTTTTGCACTCAAAACGACGTCGTTTTAAGTTATTTGAGTCACAAAATTTTGAGCTATCTAGCATTATTGTATTTTCTATCATAAATTTAGATAATCCACAAATCCAATACCAGTTTTATGTTGCAAACATTGAAAATTTAAATAATTTACAATTAAAAATTGTAAATCATATCAATAATCACACAGATGTCCTTGCACAATATAGAGAGAAAATACACCAAATTAAAACTCCATAATAATGGAGAAATTATTAATTTCACATTTTGTAAGGATGGACCCCTGTCCTTCCTTTTGAAATAAAATAGTACAGAGATAACCAATTGAGAACTAATCTAGTTCGCTGTTAACCCGCATTTTAAGGGTGTTTTAAGAAAATGGTTAAAAGTTAATTTTTAACTTTTAATTAAATTTTTTAATTTTTTTAAAAAATGATTTGAGAAGTTTGTAAAAAATTATTTTTGATTTTTTTTTTGTTAATATTGGGGAAGTTGGTAAAAAGCTGACTTTTTGACTTTTTTGATAGTTTTTTTAGTTTCTTCCCAAAAGACCCCAATATTTGTTTATGATGTCACATCACAATAAAATCACCAAACTATCCCCATCTAATTTAGGAAATTTACATTTTCGCTCATGTATAACCCTAAACAATATAGAGAGTATAATTGTAATTTCACAAGTAACTTTTTTAGACCTTCTCAAATGACTTTTATGTCAAAAAAGCCAATCTAATTTTTTTGAACAAGCTGCAAAACACAACTTTTAATCAAAGTTCCCAAATGGACACTCAGTCATCCTAAGAAAAATGATGCAGACCACTAATTAGTGGTTGCACTAGGGATGTGGCATGTGTTTTGTGTCTTAGGTTTTTTTTTTTTTTTTACTTGCCACATCATTAGTGGTGGTGTTAATAATAAAAATTTAATGGTATGTGGCATTGTTGGTCACCCTAATCCATAAACATTCCTTGAAGAAGGGAAAGCAAATTTCAATACAAACTTGCCAAGTGAAAGTAACCCTATTATCCTCCTATCATATGGCTTTTTACACAAATGTACAAATATATATATATATATATTAAAGTTAGTTTTTTATATTTTAATATTATATTACAGATAATTAATTATTTTACATATTGAGATATATCTATCGTTTAGATATTTTTATTTATTTTTTCTTTTTAAGTCTAGATGTTATGAGATTCTTTCTTGATTAGTCATTGTTGAATTTTTTTATATGGTGGATATTTTAATTTCATTAACAATATTTATTTTGCAATATTATAATTTAATACATATCATATAAAATCATTATATGATAATCCAACTACAACATATTTATATTTAATTTTTTCAATAAATTTTATATAGTTTCTATTTCTATATATTTTTATTTTTCCAATGAATATAAAAGAAAATTAAATGGTTAGAGTTACTTTTAATTTTATGTTACTAATTGTTCTTCTAATTTAACTATTATTTTTAATATCAATATGAGTATTAATTACTATCTTATAATTTAATATATATCATACAAAATTATTATATGAGAACTACACTTTTGTAATGTGATAGGACTGAAATTATCAAAATACACAAATAATTTAACTAAAATTAATATATATAGGTATTCAAATAATAATTTTATAAAACGATAGCGTTAATATTATCAAAATATATAATTAAAATCACACTTTAATTTTAATTTTAATTTTAATTTTAAATTATTTTTTTATAACACATATCGTACCATCAAATATATTTAAAAAAAAAAAATAGGTACATCGCACAACCAATTGCTAGTTTGTACTATTATACAAAGCAAAAGTTAGTATGTAAAGAACACCCCTTATCATTTTTTTAAATAAAAAAGTAAAACTATCCATAATTCCATTATCACTTAAAAATTAATTCACAAAATAATAATGGTTAATAATTGTTACTTGAATTTTAAATCTTTTATTTATATAACTCACGTATTTGCATGGATAAAAAACGATTGGGTGTATATATGTTCCTTTTTCTTTATCAACACATTTGTTTTCACTTCTAAAATCTAATCAATCATATTTATTAACTGAAGAAATTATAAAAGAAAATTTTTTCTTTTTTTTTTTTTGGTAAGATTTGATCTCAACAACAAATTAAATTTTAACATTTTTTTAATTATTTTAATTTAAATCCTGAACTTTTAAAATAGTATTAATTCGACCTATTGGTTTGTATTAGTTAGCTATAGTTAATGGAGAATTGACAATATAGACAATTTAACCACGTTTTTTCCTTTTATTTTTGTTGATAGCTACCTTCAACCTTTATCGTTGTTCATCATCACCCTTCCTCTTTTCTAATCCAGTGCCTTCCCTCTATCATTTTTTCCCGTACACTGTTACTCCTCTCATTCTCCAGCTCATTACAATCCATTTGATTCTTCCTTGGTCCATAGTTGCAGCCGTCATCCAACATCACAGGCAAAAAGTAATTAAATTATTTAAGCTGTTCTTATTAACTAACAAATTGTTACAATTGATAAAATTTTAAAAGTTAACAGTTTAAATTGAAATAATTACAAAATTAAAGTTTAATTTGTTAACCAAATTAAATCTTACAATTATTTATTTATTTATGGTGCTGTTCGTTCACGTGCCTCTATTCATTTGCAGTGAAGGCTATCAATTCCCTATTTAAACGCTTTCCACGGACATCAAAGCTTGATGATGATCGCAACTTCTCAGCTTCCGATTGCAATAAGAAGTTCACCAATTTGGTGATTTGCGACTGTAATGCAGCGTGCACAGTTACAGGACTGTACGGTCTTTCTTAAACAACTTTTAATTTTCCATTTATTTTTTATTTTTTTTTTAGAAAGTGGAAGTCATGAGCCCCTACAAAACAAGAACATCACTCAACAAAACCTGCACTAAATGGTCAGGAACCCCAGCCATCCAAACTCGTTTCTCCGGATCCTCCTTAGCCATTTGAGCCAAATGGTGAGCCATTACATTGCCACTCCGGCGCGTGTGCGAAACACAGAAGCTCGCAAATTGCTTACTACGATCAATGGCATATTGTAAAAAGTGACCAAACGAAGCATTAAGATAACCATCCTCTCGCATAGCCTTGACCACAGTAAGGGAATCACCTTCCAAATGAATGCTTGTTAATCCCAATTCTGTTGCAAAATCCAAAGCCTTGACAACAGCAATAGCTTCAATACAATCACTCTCCATCCATTGTGGAATTTGCACCGATAAAGCTGCAACAGGAACGCCATTGAGATCCCGAATCACCACCCCTACCCCACAGACCTTCTGCCGCATGAACATGGCCCCATCGAAGTTCACTTTAAGAATCTCCCCAATCGGTGGTCTCCACTTCGCAATTCCATGAGCCACTGGAATCCCACTCACGTTGGAATGAACCTGCTCAAAATCTCGCATTAAATCACACACCATCTAAACTGTTGCGGCAGCCGAGTGAATGGCATTACTAAAAAGAGCTTGATTCCGCGATGACCACAACCCCCAACAAAGAGCGAAAAACAAACCTAGTGTGACACTATCCGTCCGACGTCCAACACCATATGCCCATCCCATAAAATCGCCACCAACGCCATGATCAAGCACCAACGGTATCGGACTTTGAAGCTAGACCTCCCGTGCCCTCATACATTCCCATAAAACGTGCATTACCGTTTCTGCTACATCCCCACATCCATCACACATGTCCTCCTGCAATATATGCCGCTGCCGAAGAACTGATTTAACCGGTAAAATATTGGAACAACACTTCCACGCAAAGACCTTAATCTTATTGGGAATGCGAAGGCTCCATACTTGCTTCCAAAACCAACTCACATTCTGCACATCAGACCCAGACCCGCGCACCTCCCGACCACTAATATTCATTTGCAAATGATACGCCGAGCGAACCGAAAACAGCCCATTCCTCGTATAGTGCCAAACCAACTTATCAAGAATGCCATAACAGCAAAGAGGGATTTGCCGGATTGCCTCCACGTCCATCTCCAAGAGATTCTCTTGCAATACATTGACGTCCCAACAATGCCTATCCTCATCGATGAGGTCGCTAACCAAAGCACCCTGTAACTGTGGTGAAGGTGGTGAACAAACCCGAAAAGAATGAGGTCGCGGCACCCACTTATCACCCCAAAGCTGAATTGACCGACCATCCCCCACTCGCCATCTCAACCTGGCTTCCAAAAGCGGTCTTACATTAAAAATGCTCCTCCATGTGAACGAGGGATTCGACCCAACAGTAGCTTGAAGAAACGTTGTGTGAGGGTAATACTTAGCCTTCAAAATTCTGGCCACCAAAGAATCCGGCATCGAAATCAACCTCCACCCCTGTTTGGCCAACAATGCTTTGTTAAAGGCCTTCAAGCTACGAAACCCCATCCCACCCACCCATTTTGGGTCACACAATGATCGCCAATTTTTCCAATGAATTTTCCGCTTGTTCTCCCTCTCACCCCACCAATAGTTACGCACCATAGAATCAATATCCTCACAAATTCCATCAGGCAACTGGAAGCAGAACATAATATACGTTGGGATAGCTTGTGCCACCGATTTAAGCAATATCTCCCTACCAGCCACGGATAGAAACTTTTCCTTCCACCCATTCAACCGAGTTCAAACTCTATCTTTAACAGAATTAAATATGCCTTGTTTAGAGCGGCCCACAATATAAGGCAACCCGAGATATTTTCCAGAGTCCACCAAATTACCAACCCCCATCGTATTCCGCAACCCCGCCTAAATATCCATCCCCACATTCTTACTAAAACAGATAGCCGATTTCTGAAGATTAATTTTCTGGCCTGAAACTAACTCATATTTTCCTAAAATATCTTGAACCACCGCTAGTTCTTGCATGTTCGCAGCTCCAAACAACAAGCTATCACCCGCAAATAAAAGATGAGACACCCGTGGACTACCTCGACACACCGCCACCCCCGTAAGCTTACCCTCTCCTTCAGCTCTTTTAATTAAAGCAGAAAGACCTTCCGCGCACAACACAAACAAATATGGAGAGAGCGGGTCCCCTTGTCGCAGCCCCCTTGTAGGAACAAATTTCTTTGTCGGACTCCCGTTCACAAGGATCGAATATGACATAGAGGAGATACAATGTACTATTGTATCCACAAAAAGTTGATTGAAACCCATCTTCTCCATGACCCTTTGTAAGAAACTTCATTCAACCCGATTGTATGCTTTGCTCATATCGAGCTTTAGGGCGAAATGTCCCTCTTTTCCATGCCTTTTATTCTTCAAAAAATGAAATATCTCAAATGAGGCAAGCACATTATCACTAATGAGCCGCCCCGCCACAAAAGCACTTTGGTTCATCGAAATAATATCGGGTAATATTTTCTTCATTCGATTGGCTAACACCTTGTTTACTAGCTTGTAGACCACGTTACAAAGGCTCATTGGCCGAAATTGAGACATCCGTTTGGGTGACTTCACTTTTGGAATTAACACAATAAATGTGTCATTCATAGCCGTCACCGCCTTGCCTTCATTAAGAATGCCTAACACCGCCCGTGTGACTTGTGCCCCGACTATCGGCCAAAACCGTTGATAGAATAATGCTGGTTTGCCATCCGGGCCCGGGGCTTTCGTAGGATGCATCTGAAATAAAGCGTATGACACCTCATCTGCGGTATATGGTCGAGCTAGCTCGACATTCCTCTCGGGTGGAACGACAACGTGAATGGAAGCCAAAACTTCCCCAATATCACACTGTTGCCCTGCATCAAACAGCTCCACAAAATACCCCACGACAATTCGCTCCAAATCTTCCGGTGTAGACCACCATCTATCATGATCATCTTGAAGCCCATCAATCCTCTTCTTCTTATGCCTTTGCGACGCTTTGGAGTGGAAGAAAGACATATTCCGATCGCCTTCTTTCAGCCAATTCGCTCTCGCTCTTTGGCACCACAAAGTCTCCTCTCTCTCCAAGAGTTCATCAATCTCACTACATAGCTGCATGCGCTTTCCATACTCGTCCCGAGAGAGCACGGACAGACCCTCCAAGCGCCGCACCTCATTCAACTTAGACCGCAATAACTGTTGGACATGACCAAACGTAGTCCTCCCCCACTGGGCTAAGCAAGAACCCATCTTCTCCACAGTAAGCCGTAATCCAGCCATACTTCCCTCTTGAGCCATACTACCTTCTTGAGCACAAACCCAATTAGTTTTGACCACCTCCTCGCATCTACCATCACGGAGCCACATCGCCTCAAAACGATAGATACGTTGTCGCCACCTCTGCCCACTCGGACACACTTGCGGCCCCAACAAGTCAACCAGAATTGGCATGTGGTCCGACGTCGTACAAGTGAGATGAACCACCCTAGCCTTCGGAAAAATGGCGAGCCAAGCATCATTAGCCACTCCACGATCTAATCGTTCACGTACCAACCCAGATGGCCGATTATTGCACCACGTAAAACAGGGCCCGAAAAATGCCAAATCAGCTAATGAACAATCCGAAAGAGCATGTTGGAAGGCATCAATCTGGGCTTTGCTTCGGTCTCCCAAACCCAACTTCTCTGAAGGTAACAAAATCTCGTTGAAATCTCCCACCACCAACCAAGGTAGATCATCTAAGCCGCCCAAGCGACGAAGCAACTCCCACGAATCCCGTCTTTTCACGACTTCCAGATGACCATAGAACCCCGTAAAATGCCAGTTTCTAATCCCCCCGTCCGACTCCACAACAGCATCGACATGCCCACTAGAGTAGCTACGAATAGACACCGACACTCCCGTCCTCCAGAACAATGCTAGCCCCCCAGGCAAACCCATCCTATCGACAAACAAACCCCTAGCCAAACCAAGTTTACAGCGAAGCCACTCCATCTTGCTCGACACACACTTTGTCTCCATAAGAAAGACCATATCAGGCGCTTGTTCCTTCAGCAAAAGCTGAAGATTTCGAACTGTTCGCAGATTCCCAAGCCCACGACAGTTCCAACTGAGGCATTTCATCGTGATCGGCGGGGCTGCCCAGCAGCCTCCACCGTTAATTGGAGAGATGAACCATGTCGTAGCATACCCTCAATAATCTTCACCCGTTCGCGGACATCGGAAGAACCCGAGGACTCATTACAGAAGCCCCTCTCCCTCTTCCCCACAAGTTTCTTCGTACAACCAGCGGGTAACGACCTCTGCTCCACCGGTGGTATAATATTACGTGCCAACTTTTTCCACTTTTTCCACACCTTTATTGGGCCCTTAGAAGATGTACCCATATTAATCTAAGGGCTCACAAAAACGTCCACAATTGGCCTTACCAACCCACAATGCTTGGGCCCATCCTGATCCCCCAAGCCCCCAAGCGTCGGCCCCTCAAGCCTTTCCCCCATCGTCCCAATATGCCCCACCTCCAAACCCTTCCTCATATCAGGCCCAATCAAGTCAAAGTCCCTCCCACCCCAGCCCTCCGTAATTTGAATATCTGACCTTGGCGCCAAAGAATGATCACCCCCCCCATACCGCCCAATGAGGTCACCAAATCCGCCGAAATACTAGCAATCCCTATGTTTGGGGAAGCAGATTGAACCTTGCTATATTCTACCTTGCCATATTCTACCTTACCCAGAGTGGCCTGCTCTGATCGCCGGTTCTCAGCCGTCACCGGAACAAAGCTATGAGTCGAGCCCTCCTCGTGACCACGCTGTTGCACCTCCATATCCTCCGATACCATTTTGGAGCTCCCCTCATCCTCCCTCCTCCTCCCCTGTGTAAAATGGTGGTCTCTTTGATTCCGTCCTCGTGTGGGCTCTGCCCGGAGCCAAGTCCCATACTGTAACGGTGCACCATCCTCTTTCTCACCTCCCAATATCTTGTTCGCACAGTCACGAACACTGTGACCAAGCAAACCACAATGAAAACAAAAATTTGGGAGCTTCTCATATGTGAGCGTGACCCACACCGACTGTCGCCCAGGTAAGGTCAATTTCAAACCCCGCCTAAGTGGTTTGGCAATATTGATCTCTACCCGAAGGCGGAGAGTTTGTCCCCAAGCAATACCACCATCTCCATACTCCATATCGACAAAACTCCCGATTTGATTGCCCAGCAAAATTCCCACATCCCGCGTCATGCTAATAAGAGGAAGATTGGATACATGAACCCAAAATGCCATAATAGAGAAGGTGATGTCCAGCGGTTGTAAATCCCCATTAAACTCTTTCAACATAACTAACTGGTTATCAAAATTCCATGGGCCATTTAGCAGCACTCTCTTCTTATCAACAATATGACCAAACTGGGTCAAAAACAAGTTAGCACCCAATGTCTTGAACTCGATCCCTTTAGATGCTCTCCAAACCGCAGTTAATGTAGTCCGCAGCGCCTCAAAATTGAATGGGCGCGTAGTAAGAAGTTTACCCACCAGACAAAGCCCCGCTTTCGCCTCCGTGGGTTGAAGATGGGCATCCTCCACCACGACTTCCATTTCCTCCTCCTCCGTCAATACGAGTCTCCTCGCCAGATCAGAGAGAGACTCCGTCATTAGCACGATCTAGAACTTCCTACCCACACTCGTAATCAAAGAACCCCCACACCAGGAGAGTTATCCTTGTACATGACAAGAGAGGACTCCTACGAGAGGAGAGATAGGTCTTTAATTTTCCATTTATATTTATAAAAATTCGGTTTAAAATTTTAAGAAAAAGATAGCTTAGTATTTATTTTTATTTTTCAAAACTTGTGAACCGCTTACAAAATTAGGAGATGCTATCATATGCAATTCCTAGCAACATGATAAAATTTTATTACATAAATCATAAAATGATAAATAACTTTCTCACCACAAAAAGAAATGAGGACAAATATTTATTTATATAAACAAAAAATTAGAAATACACCTCTCTATATATATTTGTGCCAGATTTCTACGACACCAAAAGTTTTCTTCTAATCAAAGTCCTTAGAGTTTCAAATTTTAAAGAGTACTGCTATTAGTATCCTAATTAATACTTTGGACCGCCACTTACAAAATTCAAAACCCTAGAAATTCTAACAAGCCCCCGAATAATACTAAAATTATCCTTTTAAAAACATCAAATCCACCAAAATGCACACCCCTAAAAACCCTTCATCTCCCAAAACTCTTAACAGTTGAACTCACCAATCTTCCTCTCGCTGTTGAACTCACGAATCTTTCTCTCGCCATAGAGAGAGCTGCGTTGTTCATATTACCATCGTTGATCTCTCTGTCATTGATCTTTGTCACAGCTAATCTCTTATCGCTGACCTCTCTCTATCGTCGATCTCTCTGCCATCATGTTTGGACCTGTGTTGTTGAACAAATTACCTATGTTCAAACCTGTGTTAACAAATAATTTGTACATGTTTGTACATGTGTTACCAAACAGTGTAAAAATGGAAAGTCCTGTGTTTGTGAACAAGTTTGGACCATCAAAGTTCAATAAACAAATATAAACATGCGTTAACTAGTTTGATTAACAAATAAAACTAAAGTTCATTACGTAACCAAAACATAAGTGTGCATTAAGGTTACATCCAAAGTGCTAAATATATGAATAAAAAAGTTTGGACTAGTGCCACACATATGAATAATATTCAATCAGACGTTGCCGAACTAATGCCTTTTAATTCATCCTTGTATTGCCATTTTTTTTGGCATATGTTCTTAAGTTCAGTACCTAAAAAAAGTCGAATAGTTTTCATTATTTTTTTTTGGGTTGATTTTTGTGTTTTTTTTAAAAAAATTTCATTACAAGGTCAACGTCCTCTGAGCTGCGAACATCATCCAAGCTGTGAACTTCCTCTGAGTTTACATTGTGATGCTCTATTCGTCTTATGGTATTGGGATTGTTGGAAAAACTTTCACTCATTGCCATTGTCAGAGAAGTGTGTACTATCAAATAGTTGTCACCGTTGCTGTCGAAAGACTAGCCGCTCAAGGGTTTTGAAAGGTTCTGATCGGGTTTGGATGCCCATGGTGGCATGTGCCATGATCCATCAGGAGATCCATATAATTTGAATTAACTACCTTATCCAAAGGATATGGATATGAGCTTAACAAACCCATCTCATCAGGAAGATAGAGACATGAGTAGTTAGGGACTCTTTGGTTACTAAATCAAATACGTATAACATATTCTGATTAATCCGAATATATTCAAAAAATATTCTCTCTCCATTTCTCTGTCATTCAAAAACAATAGCCTTTGTATCGTGGATTGTGAGGGTGATACTCACACCGTAGTAATCACTTCACTGCTAGGAGGTTCGAATTCATGATTTGGAAGCACGTGATTCATCCTAAGTTCTATTGTTTTGAATTCAGCAGATAAAATTTATGTCCAAATCAATTTATCTGCTACGTAATATTTATTCTGCAGTTTGTGTTTTCACTTTTATGTTAAAAAAAGAGGACACATTTTTGTAACTTTGCACTTTTAAATTAATAAATGAGGAAGTATATTTATATTAGCGTACTTCTAAATTAAAAAAACTAGGAACAAATATTTATATTTGTGCATTTTGAAATTAATAAATAGGAATATATATTTATATAAGTGCATCTCCAAATTAGAAAATGAGCATATATATATATATATATATATATACATTTGTATTTTTAAATTTTAAATTTAAAATATGTACAAATATGTATTTTTTTACATTTTTAACTCCCAAAATAGGAATTATATTTGTTTGACCAAATGCTCCAATTTTATTTTTTGAGCCACTGTTTTACTTGGCAACTTTTTCAACAAGTTCATTTTGTTACTTCCAATAAGCTGTCAATGAGTTGCCTTCCACTAGTTATGTGTTAGCAAGGATTGTGATTGACATTGATTGGATGTGTGGTTACAAATCACCTGCACAAAGTTTGCATCCACCCTATCAAACATGTCATCATCAACTATTAAAGGATTCCCACTGTTATATGCATCACGTGCCTAGAACAAGAACAATTTAATACAAAATGCGAGAAACAAAACAGAGAGGTGATGAGAGAGAGAGAGAGAGAGAGAGAGAGAGAGAGAGAATTTGTGTGGTGATTGGAGAGGTGCTACGAGGATGGAATCCAAATTTGAGTGGCCAATTCTCAGAATGAATTACAGTTAATTGATGTTGCAAATGATGTTGTTATTTACTTAAATGGAAAAACACAAAAGGTAGGAGATTTGGTCAACTTTCCATCAAAATTTTGGTTTGTGCGGGAATACGGTGTCAACTCTATTCTTGGCCGGAGTGGTAATCACCGGTATTGTCGGGTCTGTAACGCCTTAATAATATTCAACATGAACTACCCACATTAATTGACATTCACCAAAACAATGACAACAATCCTTCCATCTTTACATATTTAATAAATGGGTTTAATACAAAAGTTCCACATGCGGTATACATTCATCGAAACAAAAGGACACATGAATCTATAGCCTGTGAAGCATCTAGTCTTAAACAATAAAATGCCCTTAAGGGCTTACATCTTCCAAGGCGATAGTCCAGTTACACAAAATGGCCTCTTGGACCCATACACATTAGCCCTTGGCTTACAAAAAGAAGTACAACAAAAATAAAGAGCTATTTACTCTTCTCAAAATTATCCACGCCCTCAATTCAGCAGGGTCACCACATCCTTATCTGCACCAAATCCCATAGGGGTAAGTATAAAACCCAGTAGAGAATTCTTACAAAGTATATATAGTTATGCAACTTCAATTAAAAATGCAAATGTCAATGCTGTGCCATGCGCTTTTAAAACAAATTTGTTTCATGCTCTTTTAAAGATTACCATCTTTCAATAGATGTTGCAATCTCAATTTATTTCAAAACTTCCAACTCTTATTCGATAGGGGTGGTAAATACGACACTGGTAATCCCTAGGCTGGTGTCTGGAAGTAGACTCTACAAGTAATACCAAATTGTCATTTTTACCGGTGCTAACAAGAAGGCTCAACGCCTATCCGCGCGATTTTCTGGTCTTTCACCATGGACACTCAGGCCAACTTATCAAATTCATCTACACCCCCTAACAAGACTTACCGCCGTATTTACCCCATACGCAGTTCCATAGTTCTCATCGCAACATTATTTTCTTTCATGACATAAATGCCTTCAATCAAAATTTACCATGCAAAAATAATAATTGAATGAATATGCAATGCAATGATTTTCCATATCTTAAAACATTTCTCCATTTTCAAAGTCTCTACAATAATGTCAATATTCACATCTCCCATTACCTCTTTTCAATGCTCCTTCCCAAGATAACCATATGTTATCCACACTTAGCCACAACTCACCTTTCACAAGGTCTTAGCAATATAGTCTCATCGAGACCACACGTAATGTTTTTCAAACATTAATTCTCACAATCCATAATGCACAACAATTATCATCTTCCACTTAAATATTTTCATACATTCAACAATAGTTTAAAAAGTCCACCACTCTTCTACATCAAGGAAATTACCATTTCATTTTATCACATTGTGAAATCCGCACTCATTTACTTATTTAAACACAAGAAAAGAAGAATTTCATAGTTTTTCTCATGCTTTCAAAACCCCCAATTTCTAGGGTTTTCATCAAACCCAACACTCCACCCATTTCATGGTGAAACCCAATCAAAATCCTAGTTTTTCTTAAGTTTAGCATAAAGAACATTCTCATGGATAAAAAGGAAGTTGAGATTTAAAACCCCTCTTTCAAAACCCCCTTTCTCTCTTTTCATTTAGTGTAAAATTAAATTCAACACAACAACCTCATGGAAAACTTTAAAATCAACATTTATATAGAAAAACATGTATATATGACTCAAGAAGTCCCTACCTCAAAGTTTTGGTGGAGAAATGGAGTAGAAACCCTAGGATTCAAGAATGAGAGGGAGCTTTGATCTCTACCACAACAAGTGAAACTCTAGCTCTAGATCTTCAAGTTTGTGAGAGGTGATGATGATAATCAAACCCAATGAAGCAAGAATCAAAGGTTCTTGGTGCTTTGGTTAGGTTTTTTTGAGAGAAGGAGGAGGGAAAATGTTTTTAGAGAGAGAGGGAGAGGTATTAGAATGAGATACAAACAGCTCAAAAGTGTAAAAAAAAAATAGAGTTTTCGGATTGGTCCCGCCCCGCACGTGCGACACTGATCCCCGCACGTGCGGCTAGTCCTGCACTCCCCCTTCGCACCTACAATTTAAGCAGAATGCAACACACTCAGACTCCTCTCTTCCCTCACGTGCGCCCCAACCCCGCACGTGCGACCCTGGGCCCCCGCACGTGCAGCCCTGGCCCAGTAGCCCAGAATTTCCTGATTTGACTCCCGGGCATTCTAAACCCAACCGTGCACCCTCCGAAACAAGTGATAGTCAACATCGAACACAACCAGAATAGGGGCTTTCATTTCAAGAATTGTTTCCGAACGTTTCACATTCAACAAGAACACAAGCGAATGAAGCCAAGAAGGAGGAAAATAAGGAGAAAAAGAAACCAGGTCATCACATGGTCTCTATGTGTCCACTACAAAACCCGCATCGATAATCTGAACTATTCAATATATAGGGCTCGACAAGTATTTCATCTCTGCAAAAAATCACGTTAATCAAATATCGATAAACACTTGATCAGTTATATTTGTGTCACTAATTTATTTCAAAAATCATACTTACCGTTAATACAAATGTGATATGATCAAGTGGTTATTGATAATCTATTAATATGATTTTTTACAAGGATGAAGTACTCAATGAGCTTTACATATTAAACGATTTGAATCGTCAATGTAGGCTCTATGGTGGACCTACAGAGATCCAACAACATCCTCCAGTCTAATTTGGATTGGAGAAAAACCTATCTCATTATATAAAATATCCAAAACATGTTATTAATAAGAAATAATGCTAATACATACAAAAAGATTCAAAATGAGGAGGGAAGAGCACTTATCAGGTACTCCTCCGCACCAAAGTCATAAAAACCAAGTTAGCAAATTATATATATATATATATATATATATATATATATGACCTAAAGCATGAAACTAATGCAACAATACATAAAATGAACTCCTAAAGCCCGGTAGGTGCTAAACATGGCATATGAGTGTAAAATCATGGCTTTTCACATTTAAAACAATCAAATACCACAAAATGCAACAATGAGAATATCTAGTCAATGGGTATATTGGGCCTAGATGCATGAAAATCATGTCAAGTGATTAAAATGATAAGGAATTTGTGAGAAAACAGTTAGAGAGAGAGCAAGAAGTAGAAGAACAGAGGCTTGAGAGAGGAACGAAGCTGGAAATTAAACTTACTGCCTTTATTCAATAGTTACCGAGCTATTTATAAGCCAAGTCAGAACACTAACTAAAAGAGATAATGCAAAAAGATGTGGTAGATCGTGGAAGTGGTTACAATCATGTGCTGAAAATAATGAAAACAAACTACCACTAATGAAACCTGTGCTGACAGTAATGAAAACAAACTATTACTAAGCCTATTTCTAAGGCAGTATATTCTCTAAGTCCACTTCCACCTATGCATGAGATCATGGGTGTAAGCATGGGATAATGGGTGTGCATGTGTCATTCCCTGCTGCTAGAATTATCCTTGGCCGCAGGGATGAAATTGGGCCATGGCTTGGTAGTATGCAGGTGGGTTGTCCTCTGTAGTAAGGGCGGTTATAGGTGGCTCGGTTTGATCTTCGGCGGCCAAGACATATTCAATCATGAAGAGTTGGGGTGTGGTACAACGGTGACCAGGCTCGTATTTCTCATCAGAATAGTGCATAGGCCCCTTTCTCTACGGATTCGAGCCTCGGGGGCTGTAATTTTCTTGAACGTGTGGGTTTGAGGAGGAGATGGATGTGGGTTCGATTTTTGGGTAGGGGGTGGACCAAGGAGGCTAGCCGTTGTGGCGTCGGCGGGGTTATGGTTTGGAGGAATGTCGGTGGCGACAATTGGTCGGGGGAAAATGTTGGTTTTCTTTTGTAAGGTATTGCGTTCCTCGACAAGTCGGGCCACGCCAATGGTTTCGGATAGGGTTCGGGGCTTCTTGAGCTTAACATCCAAGCGAACATCATTTTTGAGTCCGGCGATAAAACATCCAATCACATGACTATCTGGCAGAACATCAATGCGTTAGGAGAGTCTTTCAAACTCTTCTTGGTACGCAGCCACAGTGGTGGTATGTTTCAACCGAGTGAGAGCTTCGGAAGGGTCATCGAAGTCGGTGGGTCTAAAACGGCGAAGCAAAGCTGTAGTGAGTTCGCCCCAATTGACAGGCCCTTTAAACTTGGTGAACCATCGATGCCATTGTAAGGCAATTCCTTCGAGATGAAAAGAGGCAAGTTGGACTCGTTGGCCTGGCGCAATACTTTGAAATTCAAAGTATTGTTTGGCTCGATATATCCACCCGATGGGATCGTCCCCTGTGAACCTTGGGAAACTAAGCTTCAGGTTGGTAGCTGGTTTGCTTGGTTCCGGGTTAAGGCGGGGGTTTGAGCTGGAGCTGAATGGGCTGATATTGGTAATATCAGAGTCGGGTTCGGCCGGTGGGAAAAGTTACAAGGTTTGTAACTTGGCAAGGATTAATTGAAGGGTGTTATGCATTTGATCGAAATTTGACTCATGACGGGCCAAAATTTCGCTTACTTCATTGCAAAATTCAGTGTTGGTTTTGCCACGGGTATCCATGGAACGCGGCTTTGATGCCACTGATAAGGAATTTGTGAGAAAACAGTTGGAGAGAGAGCAAGAAGCAGAAGAACAGAGGCTTGAGAGAGGAACGAAGCGGGGAATTAAACTTACTGCCTTTATTCAATAGTTACCGGGCTATTTATAAGCCAAGTCAGAACACTAACTACAAAAGATAATGCAAAAAGATGTGGTAGATCGTGGAAGAAGTGGTTACAATCATGTGCTGAAAATAATGAAAACAAACTACCACTAATGAAACCTGTGCTGACAGTTTTGAAAACAAACTATTACTAAGCCTATTTCTAAGGCAGTATATTCTCTAAGTCCACTTCCACCTATGCATGAGATCATGGGTGTAAGCATGGGATAATGGGTCATGTTTGTGGATAATGGGTGTGCACGTATCATAAAACTAATGGTACAATGCAAAACAAGTAGTGAAAGTAAGAAATTAATGTTTAAAACTACTCCAAATCATGGAATATGCATGATTATGACTTCACCATTATCAAAACCAAAAATCTTGACTCAAGTGTATGAAGATAATAAGAAAAATAAAAACTAACCGATAGTTTGGTAGTCAAACCGAAGAATATGAGAGAAACTTGAAAACAAGGCCCCTGGGTGTTTTTCCCAGGCCTTGGAGCTCTCAAGGCACATTTTGGATGCTCAAGGAAGGTCTCCTTTTTATAGGGTTTTGGGAGAGCTATGAATTTTTGTGTATTTTGGTAGAGGTTTGATGTAAAAAGTTTCCTTTTCACTAAAAACTAGACAAGGTTTTAGTTAAATTCTATGCATTGATTACATATTATTGAATGCATTGTAAGGGTATTCTCTTACTAATGTCCTTTTTTTTTCTTCTTTAGATTTATAATTAGTATTGTTAGACATGTACTTATATTTTGTGTTGCAGTTATTTATCAAGTGCTGGTTTGAAGGGAGAAATACCAAAGGAAATTGGAAAACTTACTTCTCTTGCTACTTTGTAAGGGTATTTTCTACTATTTTGCACAATTGACTTACTTAATTCTTTCTTTATAATTTGAAGTTTGATTGTGAAATAGATGTAGACATTCTTTTTAAGAGGAATTTCAATTCAAAGCTTAAATATAGGGTTTTGAGGCCAAAAAATGCTTTTTCACTTTCTTCTCTGCTCCATGAAAGGATGAAATTGTTGTTTAGGATAATTCATACAAGTCATTGGAGCAATGACATGTGACACCTTCTCGACACTCAATAAATTTTTCTTGGTCTCCCTTGATTTGACTATGTACTATGTCAAATTAATGCATTAATTAATTTCAAAATTTTGGAAGTGCTACAATTCCACAATTCATTGTCATAGTTTTCTTAGTTAATTTTGCGTAGAGCACATGAAATGCAGACAATGTAGTGTTATTAGGAAAATTTAACATTCTAACATGGTTCTTATTATTATGCATTTTTTATGAAGATTAACTGCTTTCATAAATAATTACCATCGAATTTCAAATGAACTTATGTTAACAAAAACAAATGATGGGAGAGCACATGTTGTCTCAAATCTATATTTCTTCATACGCTCTTTGTTAGGTAATTTCACCAACTCCTTAACCTTCATGAAAAAATAATTATTTTTTTAATGAAAAACCTCTCAGCTTGATTGGTTTGATTTTCAAATTATGTTTTCCATCTTCTTTTTCATCTTTTCCCCAAAGAATCAGCAAACTAATTTAGTGAATAAAATGAAAAATACAAAAAATTAATCATTTCCGTATGATTCTCCCTTATTTTGGGAAGAAAACACTACAAGAAATTGCACTTTTAGCGACTAAATTTTTAGTCCCCAAAAATAAGATTTTGTCGCCGAAATATTTTCCCGACTAAATATTTTGGTCACCAGATTTGTCACGCGAAGATTGTCGGGGAAAGTATTGGCGAATAAAAAATATTTAGTTGCCAAAAGTCCTATAAATGCCAAAATTTTTTAGTTGCCAAAAGTAAAGGTATTGGCGACAAAAATAATATTTAGTCGCTGATGAGGCTTAATTGGCGACTAATCTGTTAGTCACCAAAAGCTACTAATTTAATTTAAATCACATTTTCAGCTACTAAAATTTTTGTTGCCAAAACTTCAAGTATCTAACTTTTTTTAGCTACTAAATGTTTAGTCGCCTAAAATCCAATTTGTTGTTTAGCTACTAAATAGTTTAGTCGCCTAAAGTCTAAGTTTTTTTAGCTACTAAAGTTTTAGTCACCTATAATATAATTTTTATGTTTTGGCAATTAAATATTTAGTCACCAAAAGTGTTTTTTCCTTTTTTGGCTACTAAATGTTTAGTCGCCTAAAGTCCGATTTGTTGTTTAGCTACTAAATATTTTAGTCACCTAAAGTCTAAGTTTTCTTAGTTACTAAAATTTTAGTCGCCTATGATATAATTTTTATGTTTTGGTGAAATATTTAGTCGCCAAAAGTGTTTTTTTTCCCTTTTTTAGCTACTAAATAATTAGTTGCCTAAAGTGTTTATAAATGACTACTAAATATTTAGTCTCCAAAAGATTTAATTCTTTTTTAGCTACCAACTATTTAGTCTCTAAAAATATTTAACTTTATTTTTGGCTACCAATTGTTTAGTTGCCAAAAACATCATTAACATGCATGTATCTACCGCAATCTGTAACAGGTATAAAAACAAAACAATATGTATATATTATCACCCATTCCATAACTCATTTCACTTACAACCATCAAACAAAAAAAAAAAAAACTTATAATGTCAACTTATATACAAACCAAGTATATAATCCAATTGGAAATAATTACTTCATACATAACAAATAAGCATATCAAAACAATGTCCTCCCGTACACAAACATATATTTACTACCATACGAAATGACCATTTGGCATGGTACAAAATTACCATGGTAATCTGTACCATGGCAATAAATACAAGTTCCATGTCAAAAGTATTTTATACCCCGCCAAAAGTTATATATACGATCCATCCAAATTCCACACAAAAAACAAAGAACGACAAAAAAGCAGGACTGTTCAAAAGTGTAAATTATCCTCTGTACACAAAAATGAAAGATCTAAATGTCTATGCCAAAAGCCATCTACAAAACAAAAATTACACTCATTAGTTTCATAGAGCATTTGAACATAATTTCTATGCCAAAAAAAAGTTATTACATCTGCAAAGGGATTTTTTTTCATTTTTTTATTTATTTTTTGGCTGAGGTGTAGTTTCATCCCTCAATCATAATATTTTGAAAATGAAATTAACATTTTTGAAATGTTAGGAACCTAAATAACGCAAAGTGCAACAGGAGTAAAAGTCCATTGGCATCTAAAAAATGACAATCAATGTAAGGTTGTGCATCATATCTATTCAACAATAATGAGGAAAAACGTAGCCCCTAAAAAATGACAATTAATGTAAGATTGTACAGCATATTCAGCAGTAATGAGAAAACATTTAGCCCCTAAAAAGTGATAATTATTGTAAGGTTGTGCAACATATTCAACAGTAATGAGAAAAAATTTAGCCCCTAAAAAATGTTTGGTTGTCACATTTAGCAGAAAACACTAACTATATTTGGCTAATTTGGCTACTAAGTATTCTTTTTGTCGGAAAACACTAACTATACAACGACTAATTTTTTTTAGTCACTGATGGTTTATATTTTCCCCAATTAAGTTTTGGATGGCAGAGAGTAAGCCAATAAAACAAGCCTATCTTTTGGCGACTAAAATTTTTTTGGCCGGCAAAAGGCTGTGTACACAGACTAAAACCAAAATTAGTAGCCTAAAATATAGACAAACGCCGACTAAAACTTTTTTAGTCGCCTATTTAAATGATTTTTAGTGACCAATTTTTTTGTCACAAATAACTAATATATGGCTACTAAAAAATTTTAGTAGCTAAAATGTTAAATATTGCCGGCCATTAGAAAAGATTAGTCAGTAAAGGTCTGACTTTTCGCGAGTAAAAAAGTTTTAGTCGCAAAATTTGGTAGCCGAATGTGCAAATTGTTGTAGCGAAACAATTTCTAAAGATTAAAGAAAGTCTTTTTGAATTTATTTTCATAAAACCAGTTACTATTATTGAAAACATATCCTTAAAAGGTTGGAAACATTTTGGAAAAAATCGATGGAAAAAGCTAACAAAAATAAGGCAAAAATAACCTTTAAAAGTTAGACTATGTTCTGTTTTCAGCATTATTTTTCAAAAATAATTTATTATTTTTAATTTTTAAGATCTTCTAGTTTGGACCAACTTATAAAGTATAAACAAATTGACTCAAAGTTCAATTTTTTTTTTTTTTTTGGCTGAAAGCAAAAACAAAAAAGTCAATTTACAGGCTGAGCAAAGTATCATTATTTTGTATGAGGTGATTTAGTTTATTATTACCTTTAGACCGCGATGAACTCCTCATGCACATTTTTGTATCATTGAACGGTCTTAGCTCCATTGAACGAGAAGACGGTGAAATGCATGACACATACAATGTTTGATGTAACTTTTGATTGACAACAATTTTTTCTCTTCTTTATTTATTTATTTTCTTTTTTTTCTCTTTCAGAAGTGGCAACCATACTATATGGAAACATCAATGAAATTTTATTTAATTATTTTTGTTTAATTTTGTTGCCACAGATACTTGGCTAATAACAAGTTTAGTAAGATTCCATCTTCATTACAAAATTTGTCCAAGCTTTCATCTATGTAAGTTGTGTAATCATGTTGAAGCATATTTAATTTCAATTTACGTTTTAAATATATTTTCCCTGCCTAACTAAGATCATCATGATTATCTCATCATCATTGTCAAAATGTGTAAAACCCTAACAATGCTATGGGTAATAAAATGAACATGTTAGGGTAATTTAACATTTATGATGCATGTAAGGTTTTATACACTAACATTGCCTATCTATGATGAACAGTCTCCTTGATGATAACTTTCTGGGTGGACACATACCAACTTTCTTTAGTCAAATGAAGTCGTTGACCATGTTGTAAGTTTGCATCATAACTTCATCATTCATTGGTTTAATATCAGCAAATTAAATTCGAAATGGTCTGTCTTTTTTATTAGTGTTTGGCATGTAAAGATTACCTCATCTATCTATCTATTTTCTACGAGACATTTTACAGTACATAAACTTTTTTTTTTTTTTTTTTTTTTTTGAGTGGAATGCACAATATGGTCTATCTCTTTTCTTTCTTTTTTTTCTGAGACATTCGAAATGGCCTATTTAATTTTTTTGTGATCTTTAGTTATGAGTTAAGTAATGTATAGTTATGATTCGCCATAATTGTTGAAAATATTTTTTAGCTATAAGTCATTATGGTTTATGATCATGATTATGACCTAATGAAGTTTTTTTTTATTTTTTATTATTATTATTATGACTAAAGTGGTCCGGTGGTGCTACATGCACTAATTAGTGTACACAATAGTATAACAGCTAGTGTTATAATATTATTATTGACCATATTTATTATACAAGTTATAAATATTCAAAACCATACAAATGATGCCACATCATTTGTTATAATATATTAGTGTATACATTAATTAGTACATATAATATTATTCAAAGTGATTATTAGTTGTGATTCATTGTGGTGTTTTTAGTTATGAATGGATGTAACTTTTTGGGTGAATCAAAAAGTTTTGGGTGAAAGAATGAATGTAACTTAGAGAAAGTGATATTTTACATATACTCCCAAAAGAGCAGCGTCTATTATAGAATTTTGGTCATACAACATCCAATGGGAAATGAGGTAATTTACTACCAGTCAATGGGAAGTTTTCAAACATTACATCATAGGTGGAAGAACCAAAATTAATTACAAAAATATGAAATCTTTTGGTAGAATTATGAAATTACCCTTGTCGTCTCTTTTAGTTTACCTTTAGAAATAACCCTAGCCACTTCTTCCGTCACTGCCATCACTTCATTCTCCCTCACTACTCCCAACCGCCTCCCCTCACCCTAGTCCTCTCTTACCCATTGTGGCTAGCCCTGCCCTTTCTCCACCCACTTCTGCCACTCTTCTACCTATTCTCTTGATCTATGCCACTCATCTACTCACTTTCACCACCCTAGATTATAACCACCAAACCCGACACCCTAGTCAACATCCAAACCAACTAACTGGATAACAAGTAGCGATTAGAACCCATTCGATGGTAGTATAAACAAGTGTGGCTGGTACTTATAAAATGCGCATTGGAATATATTCAATTTGTTTACAATCGTTGAATTGAATAGCCAATTATTGGGCAACAATGGGTGCAAAATAGTTATTCATAGTTAAAACGGTAAATCTAGAGATATTTGAAGAGAGTATCTAATACATAACAAGTCCACAAAACTCCTAAGAAGATGAAACATCCATGGGTCACGGGCAGCTATGGAAGTTAAGAAACATAATGTGTAGCTTCATGAAATACAAGAGACATTAGCACCATTACTGGGACAACAAATAAGGGAAAGAAAAGGGAAACAAGTCAACGCCTGAGAAGGAAAGAAATATCACAGGTCGTCGTGAGCGATCACAAGCCACTGCAACCTATAAAAGTTTTAGGAATCAAATGTTTTTGTCCCCAATAGTGAAAATTTTGTTGTAAAAAATATTTGGGGACCAGTTCTTGTCATCATGAAAGCCGTCATTTGTAGGTCATCCCAAAAGTCAAAAAAATAGCTTTTAGTGACAACATTTTGAAATTGTTGCTAAAAATGCACTTGTAGGGATAACTTAATTTGGTGCCAACAAGTTTACTTTTTGAGAGAGAGAGGGAGAGAGAGAAATTGGTCTCAAAAGGATAGCTATTCATCACTAAATGTCCAATTTCATTGTTAAAAATAAAACATTTCATCCCTGAAAAATAATTGTCCTTAATTTTTTGTCTCCAAAACCCGAATACGTTGTAGTGAGTAGTTAAAGCATTGCGTCTATAAATAGAAGGCCAATTGAAGGAGAAATGAACCTCTAGATTAAAAATCTAGACTTATTATTATATTTTCTTAGTAGTAGTTCTCACTAGTTAGGAGTAGATTCGATTCTTATAACCATAGGAGGAACTTCAAAGATATGAGTAGGAGTAGCAAGATAATGTGATCTTGAAATTGTATTGTTCATTCAATCAATTCTCAATTCGCTTTTAGTAATTATATTGTTCACTAATTCAATTACTTTTCACTTTATTTCCTTTTACTTTCTTTTTACTTTTAATTATGTATTACTTATCCTCGATGTTGGCACATTGAGACAAAAGAACCGTTAAGACATTCATCTAGTTTTTAATTAGCTTAGGTTTAAATCTAAAAAGGTTGTTCAACCTTTTCTACCATGCCTAAATTACAATTATGTCATTCAAAGGCATTTCAACGCCAACATTTTTTTTGGCACACCCGATAGGACACATTTTCTAGTGCTCCATGACAAGGACAAAGAGCTAATAAGAAGTTATATTTTTAACAATGTGCAAGATGCAGGGAGAGAACCAGAGGTTGCTATAAATGCCTTGAACAAGGAAGTTTTCTTAAAATAATAATAGATAGGCTAGTCATAATGTTGGTTAGTAAAGTCATAACATTTCTAACCTAAATGTGGTTTCGAACTAAGTTTTATTCTAGATAGGGCCAATTATAAAACAACTAGGCCAACAACTAATGAGTTATGTTAATAATTTGGCAACTAATTTGTTGGAGAGGTAACATCCCCTTGATCACCATTTCTCTAGAATATACAGAATAACTTGCCACCATTTCAACAAAGAATGAATGGACATTGTAGAGAGGATCATTGCCAACATATGGTTGGAGATGGCCAACAGAAAAAACCAATAATCTAGTATCTCTCAAAGAAGAATTTGTGGTCTTGAAAGCCCACAAAAATTTTATTATAAGCTAATGCTTCCAATGGAATGGTACAAGCAAAATGACTATAATTACCCTATTCATGAGCAAAGTTTGAGAGGAAATGATAATATAGTAAGACTATCTCTGAGGTTAGCAAATAATCAAGCATTCAAACAAGGACTCGAGAGTGGGAGAAACCAATTAGGCAAGTAAACAAGAAACCAAGAATGATGGAAAATATTCTATCTCCAGTGCTTGAACAACCACCAATGGTTGTTGTAACACCTACCTTACCAATAGATAAAATTATTGGTCTCATACAAGATATTTATGGAACTATGGCTCGCAAGGGTACAATCTCTAGTATATATAAGACAATATGTTAAGTAGGTAAATCGGTTGTATGAATTCTTAAAGGGATTCAGATTTATTACTTTATTCTCAGGAAGTGGAAACTAGTCAACCATTGAACACATTGAAGGTTCACTAGACAATGAGGGAAATTTACAAGTAATGATTGCTTATAACTTAGAATGTTCTTTATTTCTTTGACTAGAGCAACTTTCACGTGGTATACTTGTTTGTTGCTGTAGACACCCCATTTTTTACTAGCCCTACGACTTGGGAGCTCTGACTCAAACCTCTCGATGATGAAAGCAAAAAACGTTTTAAGCACAAGTGCTGAATGAAGAGAGACAAACCTTCCTACACCTGTTTTGGCCAAAGAGTTTTCCAAACCTTCAAACGTATATATATTTTTTTAAATGTTTTTAAGATAAGTGGTACCTTTTCGTTCATTTCAGCCATTATTAGCATTATATTTCCAAAGCTATTGACCTCTTTTTCAGAAAAGAGAGCTTAGTAAGTCGGAACTAATGAGAAGACAGGGAGACCTTTTGAGAAAAGTAACGCTGGACAATGCTTGGTTGGTTGGACAACGTTAGAGAAACACGAAAAACAACATTGGTCAAAGCGAGCACATTATGACCACTTTGGTCCTGGTAAGCACGCCTGAACCATTCGTGCTCTACCAAACAAATTTTTGTGAAAACACGACGAACCACTCTTGGTTGGCCGTACAACTCTTGTCAGGCAAATGCCAGCCAACATCAACCAAACAAATTTATCATGAGATGTCTCCTAGCATCTTGAAATATGCCATTCGAATCTTTAAGGATCAAATGGTATATTCCAAGCACCCCAAGCCCTTTTAACCCCCCTCCTCTTAAAGGATTAAGGGTTGGAAAATTTGACTAGTTTTAGTCAATTTCATAAATTAATTGAGGGAACCTAATTTAAACTAGTTAACTATTTGAGTAATTTAATCAATCTGAGTGAGGATTAGAGAGTTTTGAGCATAGAGTTTCATATACCTATACACTTGGACTGCTCTCTTCATACATTTGCTTGGAGTTTTGGAGCTAGAGATCTTCACCAGCTTGAGAGAGTTTAGATTGGAGCTTGACTAGCTTGGGCCCTATCTCTACAAGCCTAGAGGAAATCCCTACTTACATTTTTGAGTTTCTTGCATCTTGCATCTCTTTTTCTTTCTTGTTGGAATTTTCTTGAGATCATTGAGATCATTGTTGGGTTGTTGGTGATAGTTTAGTTGGATTCTCTCTTCTTCTACTCTTTATGTAGCTAGTGAAGGCCTGTATAGCAACTTTGGTCAAGTCTAACTTGCTTTTTCATGATTTGTTATGGGTTAGAAACCCAGGTACAGTTTCCTCTATGAGAAAAGATTGGATCTCCCCTCTTGAACCTCTTTTACATGAATTTGAGTAGCTTGTCCTCATTTTCACGAGTAGGAGGAGGAAAACCTCTCTCTCATCATTAGAGTTTTCCTCATTTGTTATTTTGATTGATTTTTGTTAATATAAAAGTCCAGGCAAGGTTTCCTCTATAAGAGTAGACCGAATCTCCCCTCTAGTCACTATTTCATGAATTTGGGTACTTTATACCCTTTTTCATGTGTTAAAGGGAGACAATCTCTTTATCGTCGTTGGAGCCTTCTTATTTCATCATTGTCTTGATTTTTGTTGATACAGAAACCCAAGCCAATTTTTCTCCACAAGAGTAGACCAAATCTCCCCTTTCGTCACTATTTCAAGAATTTGCACACTTTATACCCCTTTTCATGTGCTAGAGGGTGAGAAATTTTGTATCCTCGTTGGAGCCTTCTTATTCATTCTTTAATTGTTGATTAGTGCTAGATACAGAAACCCAAGCATGGTTTCTTCCACGAGGATAGTTGACCTACCCTCCCGAACGTCTTTTCCATGGGTTCGAATAGCTTATATTTGTTTCCATGAGTGTGAGAGTTAGGACCTCTCTATCCCTGCCAGAGTCCTGATTATTATAGAAATATTAGCTCGTATATCTGTCGTGTGCGTTGGGATAGATTTTTCTTTCCCTTAACCTTACTTTCTTTTCCTATTTATTCTAGCTTATTTTTATTTTCCTTTGATTTTTCATACTACCATCATAACATTCACATGTTTAGCTTCAAATCATGCATCCAAGCCCAGATCATTTGTAGCACCCCGTATTTTATTACTCGGATAACCTTACCAATATTCATTAATTAAGTTCATTTACAAATAACATTTCATCATTGGATGAAAATTTGAATAATTAAATATACATATTCCCTCTCGTTATACAACAATGACATTTACATACAAATAAAATAAATGCCCTGAGGCTTATCATAAAAGAGAGGACATTACTCTTTACAAAAAAATAGCACTCAGCCAAACAACAAATGAAGTAGTACAATCCATCACTGCATTACACTTATGAAATGGTAAAAAACCGTTGTTTAATCTTCAAATCCGAAAAGCATTCCCTGTACACATGTACAGACAGGGGGTGAGCAACCACTAGCTCACCAAACAATCCCATATTAAAACATTAGACGATATACGAGTACCAAAATACTCATACATATATGTGAAATCATATCATGTCAAAACCATATGATTTTATTACATAATCTCTTAAATCCAATTTATTTAATTAACCACAACAGGTTAACTTAAATAAATAAACATGTTTCAATAGCAACAATACATCTTTTTCAATTCATTCAATTATCTCATTATCAATTGAATCAAATAATTAAACAATTCATCAAATCCATTTCATACAGTCTTATGAGATGAATACATATGTCATGTCATGATCAAAATATTTTTCTCATCTTTTAAAAATCTTACGCACAATGCCATTTTAAAAACACATTAATCCAACAATTTTAATAAAATTTCAATATGGTAAATACGACTCAGGTAATCCCTATGCTGGTGTCTGCAAGTAGACTATACAAGTACTACCAATTTGTCATTTTTACCAATGTTAACTGGAAGGCTCGACACCTATCATCTACACCACCTTTCAAGACTTACCACCGTATTTACCCCAAAATCATTTCATGAAAACTTGTTTCCTAGCATTCCTTTCTCAATGCAAAGTTTTTAAATCAAATTTCAAAGCTCATTATTATCAAATGAATTGATATGCCAATGTAATGATTAATAATACAATACAATATTTCTTCCACTTTCAATACTTCCACACAATATTCCCATTGTGATCAAAATTCTCATTTTTCATTTCAATATAATTTCTCAAGATGAATATAAATACTTTTATTCCAATTCATCCATGGGACAACAAAATTCATACACTTAGAGTAATCTCAACCATTTAGTCACTTCAAAACTATATCAACATTTTTAACAATAATTTTCAAAACTTTAACAATTCTCATATTCCATGAAAACCATCATTTATATGTAAACAAATAAACAATTTTTCAAATATCATTTATTTTGGCATACAAAACAAATATAACAACATCTTTAAAGATTGTCAACATCTTTCTTAAAAACTCCCAATTTCTAGGTTTTCTCACCAAAACCACTCATCTTCATTTATTGAAAGAAAGTCACCAAAAACATCTCTCTTCAGTCCTCATAGTTCAAAATCCTCAATTTCTATTTTAAAAGGAACAAAAAAGTAAACCCACTTTCCCAAAAAAATCTATCATCTTCTTGAATCAACAATCAATTTTCAAAACAAATCAAAGGAAGATTTTAAAAATCATTTAGATCTTGCAAAAACATATATATAACTATATTTCAACATAACCATTTTTCATGCCAAATTATTTAAAGAGGTAATATTTTTACCAAATTCTCTACCAATAACAATTTCACAATTTTTTCTAACATTACTTAACCAACATGATATTTACATCAAAAATTATGAAATATGCCTGATAGTAACATTTTCAAGGTTATGAGTTTGAAAGCCCACATTTCACATTTTTATTTTCATAAAAATGAACACAACTTAATTATCAACATATCATCTTTTATAAAATATCATGAATATAACACTTTTTGAGTTTTTAATCCCAAAGCAACTCTATAATTCCTACTTAAGCATTTACTCCATATTCCTCAACATTAATTTATTTTTTTCAAAAATAAATTCTAAATCAAAGATTAAAAAAAATTCAACTTTATATTTCTCAAAATAAATCATCTACTCATAATATGATGTAGAGACAATCCATACAACTATTAAATTTTATTTTTGAATTTCTTTGCAAAATTATCAACACAAAATGATTTTTTCAAATTAATCTCAAAATGCCAACATTCTTAACATTTCAACATAATTTTTTTTTCCAAAAATTACCAAACAAAAATCTAAAAATATATATATATATATATATATGCAATACCTCTTGTAATGATATATTTTCTCAAAATAACCCTAGCATAGCTTTAATGTAAAAATATAAAGAAAGTCTCTACCTCAAATAATGAAGAAGAGTAGATCTAGAAGGCAAATCTTGCCCGATCATGAATTCGAGACTACCATTGTGAAGACCACGACGAGCTCTCTGACTTTTATTTACAACACTTTTGCAAAATCCCACTTTAATGACTCCTACTCTAAGCTTAAAGCTTAAGCCAACAATTGAGGAGAGAGAGAGAGAGAGAGACCAAGAGAGAGATGAACAAAGAAGGAGAGCAGGAGCTCTCTGCTCCACACACCAAATGAAATGAATAAAGAAAGGAAATGAAAAGATGGAAGGAAAAAGTGGGGAGGCAATCCACGTGGGTTTACTTCCCAAAATTTAGTTTTCCCAAAAATATAATTTTTGTAATAATACCTCAAAATTTTATAATATAAATTATAAAATGATAAAAAAATTTCTCACCACAAAATATAACATTTTTGTATACCACAAAATATAATATTTTGCTCATTACGAAATATACACATTTTCATTTCTTATAAAATATATAATTTTTCACCATATGGTACGCACCATAAAATCAACTATTAAATATTTATTATAACTCCTATATAATAAATAATAACAACTCCCAAAGTGGTTACTACCAATCACATAATTGAAAAGGACCAAACAGTTAAACGTGAGTCACTAAACAAACTTAAATTAAATTAAATATAAATCATTAGTCTTGATTAAATTCCCACCCATAAGCCAAACATGTCCCAATTATATAACAAAATAGACCCAACATATTTATCTCAAGTTATGGTCTAAACATTCAAAATTAAATAACAAAATTCTGGTATGAATTAAACTGAACACCAATCAGTCTGCGAATTTTCATAAAATAAATACTCATCAATAAATTCTAAAATTTTTACCCAACGTGCTAGACTCGTATGTGAACAACATATAGAAATTGCATAATTTTCTGAGATCAATAATTATTTTAAAAAAATACAAAACTAAACTATTTTCGCATAGAATTTACATAGCAGTCAAATTCGAAAATTTGCTCAATTAAATTAGGCACTGACTATTTTTTAAAAAAAATTCTAGGTCATCACATCATTTTTTTTTTCATTAAATCATATTATTACATGGTGTGTATAAATTTGTTGTATCACATCTCATCTTAGTAGCAATTGGGCTCGTAGGATTCATTTTGTGTGTGAATATTGCATTTGGTAGAAACTCGCATCTAGGATCATACATATATTTTAACTATTCATCTTTTGTTGTACTTGGCCAGAGTACTTGGTAAGTATTCTCGTTATTTCCTTTGCATCTCATCACTTAGACTTGTATCTAGGATCATGCATTGGTTTCTAACCCTTTACGCGCATGTCATGGTGCAGAAGAGTACTAGGTGATCCTTCTTCTATTTCTATGCTTCCTCTATGTATGATTATTTCTTTATCATGTCTAGCATACTATGCCATGCGGCTATGTGCTTATGTGATATAAACTCTGTGTTTGCCCACTAATTGGAGGTTTTATCGCCTAAGTTGGAATAGTTCAGATCTTCTTATTTTCAAGTTTTTTTGCCTCCTTCTTTTTCTTTTTCTTTTTTAATTTTTTGACGGGCTAGTAGCATCAAAAACTCTTTCAAAATACGAGAGATTGAAACATTCCAAAATAGGTGGTTTAGTCTATATTTATTTGTTTCACATAGTAATGTTAGCATTAATAACTGGGCTACATGTTCATGTTGTGTTAACAAATTTCATATCAAGAATTAGTAGAGGTTGATCATTGATTAGGTGAGTGAGTGTGCTTAAGAAATGACCTTCCCTCATCATACCTAGACTCTCGAGTTGAGACACTTTGGCGATGAAGGATCATGTCCTTCAGGTACGAGTCAGGGTTTTCTATTCTATCCAAAAGATTAGATGACGACTCAATGTCTCATGTTTGATCTAGATGTAGCGCTTCTGTATGATTGGTGGATTTTCATTGGATATGCTATGTCTAGACTAGTCATCCGTATCTCACAATACACCTTGTTTACCTGAGATATTGGAGGAGTGGCCAAACCTCTAGCTATCAAGAAAATGGGATCTCACAATTGTGAGGATTAGTCCAAAATTGGTAACAATTGGAAGAAATCTTCCATACGTAGTTTTCCAATCAACACTTGAAGCATAAAATGATGATTTGGCAGTGAAGCTAGAAACGCTATCAAAAAAAGGCTTCATAATTGCTAGGTAGAAGATTGATACAAATAAATTTGGAGACTTGGTTGAGTTAACTTCGAAGTTCTCTAAATATAAAGTTTTATCATAACAACAAGAAATAAACGTTTCTTCTTTTACGATCTACTATAAGGATCCCACTGTGAAGATTGTTACTACCAAAATTGTTAACAAAAAAAGCCATATACATGTAAAACATAGTTCGAAAGGTTATTATGATTGACCAACAATTTAAGAAGTAAATTCTTAAGAGATATTCCTTTGTTGCCTCTAGAAAATATGATATTAGCGTTCTGTCTATAATGTGTTAATCAAAAGGCAATGAAAGGCCAAACTTTGGTTGATTTATTAGCAGATCGTCTATGTGTTGAAAAATCAAAACCATAAAAATTATGATTTGGTAGTTTGAGAACAAATCCAACAATAGGAATAGGACTTGTAATTTGGTCTCCAAAAAGAGTAAAAACCAAATATGGGGATCTCTAATTGATGAGCAATCAATTAGTTGATGCCTTTAAGTGCTATAGTAAGGCTTTATTAGCATATTATATTGCTTCATTTCACCTTCTATCAAGGTTTAAACAAGTAAATTTAACTTACATTTCAAGACTAACAAATAAAGAAGCTAATGAAGTGGCTTTGAATGGTTCAACATAAAAAATTGTACCTGAACATAAGAAAGCCATTTGTTTATCCTTCATTAGGAAAAGATTAATTCCACTACTAGAAAGAGTATTTCTAATGGAAACATATACAATGAAAATAAAAGAAGATAATAGGTAGCCCATTATAGAGTACTTGGTACAACCAAATGCCAAATAAAGTAGAACAATTAAGTTAAAATCCCTTACATTCATTCCATATGATGGGCAGTTGTATAAGAGAGGTGTTAATTACATATATCTTATATTCATCATCTACGTGGCATGAATATATAGTGTGTAAATCAAAAGAGGTTACCGTTCAATACAAAGAAAATATTCACAGGCTTACATCGAAAGAAAAGGGATTAACCCTTACAAAAGAATGGCACTCAGCCTACAAAACAAAGTCCCTAAGCCAACAGATCATTAGAACTCCTCTAGCTCATACATATATTTTCACGCCAAGTCATGACCGTGGTACATTATCAGTACCTAAAAAGATTTCAATAACGTGAGATAAACATATAGTTTAGTAGGCAAATCTTAAATACAATTAACATGTCTCTACACATGTATATGAGCATGATGCCAATATATATAATGCTCAAAATCCATTTTCCATTCTTGGTAATTATGATTTCAAAATCTCATAGTTTATCACAATGTTTGTTACATCCCAAAAATATGAAAACTTTAACAAATAGTTATATCTTATAGCCACCAGTTATCTCTCATTAATTATGCGAAAGCTTATAATTAATCTCAATCATTTGATAATTAAATCATGCCAAACCAGTATTTCATTCATAGATGTCCATTATAGATTTACCAAATAAAATCACATGCGTTAATACATTCATTGATCCTAAAACATGAATTTATAACATGTGATCTATGAGAAACAAAATCTAAACTAATACAAGTTCTCGCCTTAAAGGCTATCAATTTCCAGGGCCTTCCTGATTACATCAAAAGTGGATCATAAGCCCAACACATCAAAGCCGTTGGCTATACAAAAAGTAAGATAAACAAAATGAGCTTCAAGCTCCAAGATCCTCCCAAGTTATCACCTTGGCGAAGGCATACTGGCAACACCTGAAAAGTTATTTCCACACAAGGATGAGTATAAAACCTAATAGAGATAATCTTAATGCTATGTATGATGTTTAACAATGTCATGTAAGGAATGCAAATGAAATGCCATGTCAAAATGTAAGTTTTCCATTTTGAGATTCACATTTCATGCACTAGTACCAAGACCATAATTCAAATGCTTTTCATTTCAATAGAAAACATGGCAGTAAATACAACTCTAGTAATCTTTAGCAAGTGTTTGTAAGTAGTCTGATAGAGCACTACCAATCTGCTTTACTAGCTCTGAACCGAAAGGAATTTGGAAGCTACTCCGTGTGTGTTTTTGGACTTTCAACATGGATCAAAAGCCAAATTAATACACCACATCTACATCTCCTAACCAGATTCACCATGGTATTTACTCTTTTTTTTTTTTTTACTCAAAAAGGTTACAATTGTTTTCTTTTTTGGCGTTACAATTGTTTTCAACAAAACCATTTTCAATAAGATTCTCAAAATGCGAAACAATGGAAATCCATGATCTCATGATATGTTCAATGTTATGCGTGATTTATAAATATTATAATTTGCCTAGTTCACATGCAATTTTCTACAACACGACAATGCTATCTTCCATCGATAACCAAAACAATTGTCTCTAATTCGATAATTAAAGGTAGACAACAATAGTATACAATCCAACACATTCTTAGCTTTCTAAAAATCAATATGATTTTTCCAACAATCTCAGCATTTCAAATGTATTGAAGAATCATCATTTCTCAAGAGTCTCATGACTATCCTCAATCAAATTTCCCTTTCCAAAACTCTACATTTCTAGGTTTTTAAGAAAGCTTGGGGATTTCCTCTCAATAGATAATATTGTTGAAATGAAGTTGGTAGGCAACGGTGTATAATCAGAATCGTGGAGGTGCTAGTAGACTGTAATGCCCGGAATATTAACAAAAGCCCATCTCGTAATATTCTTTACAATTGATCAATAACATCATATTTTATAATCCATTTAAATCATTGATCATACAAAAATGACATATGCCTGTATACATTCTTAAATCCTAAATTTTGAATCTGTAGCATATGACATGTGTACAAACATTGATATAAAAGAAAACCCAGGCAATTATAGGCCCTTTTGGCTACATCTTTTCAAGTCGATACTTAGGTACATTAAAATGAGTTCAACTTAATATAATTAAAGTCCAAGGCTTATACAAAAATAATTTCATCAAATAAACAAAAAAGAAGCTCTTGGCTCCAAGTCTTCCCAAGCTATATTCTTAGTGGAGGCATATCATTAGCACCTGAAAGTTATTTTCTACACAGGGTGAGCCAAAGCACAGTAGAGGTACTTTAACACAATATATAAATCTTAACAAGTCATGAGGTGGATGCATATGCATGCCAATTGTCGCATGTTTTTCATTTCCATCTCAAAACAATCCAATGCCAGATTATATATCAATTCATGAAAATAACATTTTATATCAGAAAATAGGGCAATGGATACAAAATGCGGAGAATCTCTTGGTACGTGTCTGCTAATAGGCTATACCAACACTACCAAAGTCATTTTACCAGTACTAACCAGAAGGATCGGCACCTAACCGAGTGGGTTTCTAGAATTTCACCAAGGACACACAGGCCAACATAATAATCACAACCACACCCCTAACTAGATTCACCAAGGTATTCACCAATTTTTTCTCAAAACAATACATTTTCAATGTTTAAGTATGAACCAATACTCAATATAAGATGTGTAAGTAATTAGTTTCAATTCACCTAATTCTCATGCAATTTCTATAACAATCAAAACTATCCTCCCTTGATAGCCCAAAACAGATATTTCTATTCAATAGAAAATTTTCAACAAAAGATATAGTCTCATCATTTTCTAAATGGGAGTGATATTACATATCCAACTCCACCATCATCATCAACATACACATTTGTTCCATTCTTTCAAACGTAACATCTTTTGCTATTTTCTTTCACAAAACCACATATCCATGATTTTAGAACAAAATTCCTTTTACTTTCAAAATCAATTTTAAGTAAAGAAATCCACCATTTCAACATATCTTAACCATAAATACATCCCCATAACCTTTCTCAAGAACCCATTTGAAAACCCTTATTTTACATTTTAAAATCAAACCCTAGGTTTAATCCAAAATCCTCAAATCACTAGATTCTTTCAATAGACAAATAACTAAGGTAAAAATCATAACAAAGGTTGAAGAAATCCCTACCTCAAGATTAGAAGAGAAGAGAGATCTAGGGTTAAAGTTAGGCAGAGCCGAAAACAATCACTACAACAAATCTAGGCTATTATGATGAAATTTGGTGATAAAATTTATTTTTGTTTCAGAACGTAACCCAAACATGACGAAATATTACTTTTGTTGTTTCTTTTAATTTTTCTCAAAACTATAGGAGAAGAAAAAATAAATTCGTAAGAAAAAAAGAGGCGCCAATTTTTTTCCTGTTGGCGCCAATTATTTTAGCTCATTGGAAATGAACATTTTTGTCGCAAAATTTAAAGTTTTTTGAATTCGTCACCAATGAATTCAAACCTATTAGACAATGTCGTTTCATTTTCTTATTTATTTGGTGACAAATATATTTTTTGTCTGGGAAGGGTAAGTTATTGGAGACGAAAATATTTTGTTACCAATAAACTCTTCATGCTCGTTTTATCTTTCAATTAATTGGGGGACAAATATATTTTTGTCTCGAAAGGATATGTTTTGGAAGACGAAAATATTTCATCACTAATAAATTCTCCATGTACCGTATTGCATTTTGATTGATTGCACGACAAATATATTTTCGTGTCATAAGGTTAAGTTGAAGGAAACGAAAATATTTTATCACAAATAAATTCTCCATCCCCAAACAACGTTGTTTTTGTATTTTTATTGATTAGGCAACGAACATGTGTTGATTTATAGCAAGTTAAGTTAAATTGTGATGGAATTGTTATATTAAACATGTTTCAAAATGAACAGAGTTATATTTGCTGAATTAAAATACAGATTTTGATCAAATAGGTATATAATGTGGAAATTTTTTTTATGGAATTAGTGACAAAAATTTTCCTCCCTAAAGAAGGCTTTTTTGTCCCTTATTTGGCTTAGGTAGATGACTAATTTTGTCATGAATTCTTTATTTTGTCGCTAAATGAATTTCTCAAGACGAAAAATAGTCACATTTTGTCACTATTACCCTTAATGTGTGACGAATTTTTTTTGACATTATTTCATCATTTTTAATGATGAATTTGTTTTTGTCTCTATTGGTATCTTTGACAATTTTTTTCATCTCCGTTTATATTAAATGTGACAAAATTATTTTGTCTCTATTTCTTATATTTATGACAAAATCGTTTTGTCTCTAATTTATTCCTTTAATGACAAAATATTTTGTCAATAATTACTTACAAGTGTGTTCCCAGTAATGTTCATTGGAGACAAAAAAATTCGTCACAAATTTATTATCTTCAATTACGAATTTATTTTTTCATCTCCAAAACCTTTTAGTGACAACGTTTTGGCGACAAAATGGGTGATGAAAACTTTTCGTCATAATTAGTTTGGAGGACGAAATGTGTACATTTTGGGACAAACTTGTTTCATCTTTAAATCCTAAATTTGTTGTAGTGATATCCTCTTCGATTAGATTGAAGCTCTCGACGTGCTCTACCTTTTTCTCCAAAGGACTAGGGTGAAGAAATCAATAGATTAAGATTATTTGGGGCTTGAATGCAAGAACTAGAGAGAGAGAGAGAGAGAAGAACAAGGGTTTTGGAATGTTTTAGAGAGAAGGAAAGTGAAAAGTGATTCAAAAAACCTTTTTTCCCAAATTGATAGACGCGCAGACCGCTCGAGCGACCGAAAACACTACTCGAGCGCACAATGACCCCCTTCCAGAAACTTAGACCTATAAAAGACCGCTCGAGCACAAGAAATACCACTCAAATGAAGATACTCTACTTCCAAAAGTTTTGCAGACTGTAAAAAACTGCTCAAGTGCAAGAAAGACAGCTCGGGCGAACAAGCAAAAATCTAGACAATAACTCTTTGAAAACTAACCCCCAACCTATTCCAAACGCAACAATAACTCCAAAACAAACAAACTCAACTAACTTGAAAATGAAATGAATAATAGTTAAGGATATTGATTCTCGGATCCAAAAGCAAGAAATGGGTCAAGTCTAAACCAGAATCATTATAATCTCCCCCTTAAGGAATTTCGTCCTCGAAATGTAAATCAAACATACAATCACCAAATTTAGACCAAACCATTGATCATCTATAGTTGTAACAATGATAAACAGAGTCTTTCAACACCAAATATTAGAATTCAATTTTCCAAAAGATTTACAATGTTTATATTTCACAACATGAATAAGATTTTTAATACAAGTCTTAAACATTAACAAATAGGTCTAGATATTTCTCATAGACTTCTGCCTTACGCTCCCAAGTCACCTCCTCAACCCTATGGGGTCACCATAACATCTTAACCAATGGAATAGTGTTGCCTCGCAAAACTTGGTCCCGAGTAGCTAAAACCCGTACTAGTCTCTCCTCATACGAGACATTCTCATCTGACTCTAACTCGGTCCAATCTAACACGTGTAAAAGATTAGGTTCGTACTTCCAGAGTATACAAATATTAAACACGTCATGAACTCCGGAAAGTTGGGACGACAAGGCCAAATGATAAGCTACCTCCCCAATCTGCTTTAGAATCTCGAAATGCCCAATAAACCTAGGAGACAACTTCTCACTCTTCCCAAATCTCATTAAACCTTGTCTCAGTGATATTTTCAGGAACACATAATCTCTTACCTCAAAAGATAAAGGTCACATCCTGCAGTTGGCATAGCTCTTTTAACGACTCTGAGCCGAAACCAACCTCTTACGAATAAGCGCGACCTTCTCTATCATTTCTCAGACTAATTCAAAACCTAACATAGGTGCGTCACCCACCTCGGACCAATACACTGGAGATCTACATGGTCAATTATACAAGGTCTCAAACAGTGCCATACCAATACTTGCCTGAAAAAAGTTGTTATAGGCAAACTCCACCATAGGTAAATGCCTCTCCCACAACTCCTTAAAATCAAGAACACAACCCCGAAGCATGTCCTCTAAGATCTGAATGGTTTGCTCAGACTGCAAGTCAGTCTGAGGTGGTGCTAAATGTTAATCTAGTGCCCAAGGCATTCTGTAGGCTCTGCCATAACCGAGTCGCGAAAGTGGATCTCTATCTGAAATGATAGTCACAAGGACCCCATGTATGTCCCTATCATAAAGGTCGAAAAGATAATCTACCGTGTCACTCGTGCGCATAGGTACAAAGTGTGCTGATTTAGTTAACCAGTTGACTATCACCCACACAGCATCATTACCTCGTTAACTAGTTGACTATCACCCATTGACAACAAAATCCATCGTGACATTCTCCTATTTCCACTTGGCTATAGGTAAGGGTTGCAACAAACTCGCTGGTCATTGATGCTCGGCCTTCCCTTGTTGACAAGTAAGGCACCTTGAAACAAATAAGGCTACGTCTCTCTTCATCCCCCTCTACTAAAATTGGCGACTAAGGTCGTGGTACAACTTTGTGCCTTCCGGGTGTACCACAAGGTGTGAATGATAGAACTCTCAAAGTACCTCCTCCCTACAAGATTTTGGCACAAAAACACGGTATAGATATCTTACACTCGAGTCAGAATAAACGTTTAAGCCCTTCTCTAGCTTTCAACCAGATATCTTCCCTCAGATAGCCTTTACTTCGTGATCACCCCACATGGTTTCTATAACTTGGCTCACTAGAATAGGTTGTGTAACTACAATTAACAAAATGGCTAACTTAACGAACTCCCAAAGATGCAAGTCAAACTTGCCAATAGAGCCTAACATCTCCTATTCTTGGATGGCAATATTAGCTACACTGCTTACAGATTTCCTACTCAAGGTGTCAACCACTACATTGGCCTTTCCTAGATGATAATGTAACTCAAATCATAATCCTCTATAAACTCCATCCACCTCCTCTATCTCAAATTCAAATCTTTTTGTGAAAATAGATATTTCAAATCTTGTGGTTGAAAAACACTTCAAATCTCTTACCATATAAGTATTGCCTCCAAATTTTTAAGGCAAAAATCACCACCGCTAACTCTAGGTTGTGAGTAAGATAATTTCTCTCATATGTCTTCAACTACCATGAACCATACACTACCACTTTCCCCTCTTGTATCAATACACAACCCAAACCTTCTCGAGACTCATCACAATAAACTGAATAACCTAAACCCCTCTCTAGAATAATCAAAACTGGAGTAGTAGTGAGTCTAACCTTAAGCTTTTGAAATGACTTTTCACAAGTTTCACTCCACACAAATTTAATTCCCTTCCTCGTCAATCTAGTCAATGTTGAAGCCAATCTAGAGAAGTCTTTCACAAAACGTCGGTAATACCCGACTAAGCCTACGAAACTCCGGATCTCAAAAGCATTCTTAGGTTGTTCCCAATCTTGTATTGCCTCTATCTTAGAAGAGTCTACAGCCATCCATTTCCCAAATACAACATAGCCTAAAAACTTAACTTCTTTTAACCAGAAGTCGCACTTCCTCGATCTTAACATATAAATGATATGCTCTAACTAATTCAAGTACAACCCGTAAGTGTTTCTCCTCGGAGGGTGAGTAAATTAAGATGTCATCACAAAAGACAACCACGAAATGGTTTAGAAACTCATGGAAGATTCGATTCATCAAATCCATAAACGAAACCAATGCGTTGGTTAGCCCAAAAGGCATTACTAAGAACTCATAATGGCCACCGCGTACAGAATGCCATTTTCTAAATATCCTTCTCCTTCACCATTAACTGGTGATAAATTGATCTCAAGTCAATCTTAGAAAAACAACGAGACCCCTTCAACTAGTCAAACATATTATTTATACGTGGTAATGGGTACTTGTTCTTAACAGTTACCCGATTCAACTTCCGGTAATCGATACACAGTCGCAATGTACCATCATTCTTCTTAGCAAAGAGAGTCGGTGCTCCCCAAGGTGATGTACTAGGACGAATGAAGCCCTTATCTAGCAGTTCTTGGATTTGAATCTTCAACTCATACAACTCAGCGGGTGCAAATTTATATGGTGCCATGTAAATCGGTGCTGTGCTTGGTACTAAGTCAATGGAGAACTCAATCTCTCGGTGGGATGACAAACTAGTAAGATATTTTAGAAACACGTCTGGGTATTCACAAACTACCCTTCGACAAATCAACTCGGACCACATTACTCTCATTACTCAATAAAGTTGCAAGAAGGAAATTAAGCTCGCCCCGACCACGTGAGTCATACACTGGTGACAAAACTCTATCAACCCAATCTCTTAGAAAAAAAAAACAGTCACCACTTGAGGTGCACACAGTAACTCTCTGATGGTAACAATCTATAATGGCATAGTACGAAGACAACCAATCCATGCCTAAGATGACATCGAAACCTAACATGTGTAACAATACGAAAGTAAAAGGAAGTCGGCAATGAGCAACCTCTATCTCACAACTGCAACATCCTCGGTCTAAGACAACCTTAACCCCAGCTGGAGACTCTATCTTGAGTAAAGACACTAACTGAGCCACTTCTAACCCCAAAACAAATGTGATTGTAGACGAAATGAAGAAATGAGATGCACTAGTATCAATCAACACATTGGCAATAGAGTTGAACAACAAAAAGTTACCTGTCATTATGAAAGATGTTGGCAACTGATTTGGCGTGGAAACAGCATACACACGCTTTGTGGATCTCTGCTCTACCTGCTCACCCCTCGAAGCATAGGTCTGATATACTGATTGAGCCGAATAGGCTCCTTGATTGGCCCTCAAAGCCTGTAATGAATGGATATGCTGATGACTATGTGTTTGTCTTGAACTAAATGCACCAGATGTGCCACATATTTGAGAACAAAACCTCCTCAAGTGCCCTAACTACCCACACTAATAACAAGTAGGCGGCTGCTCTCTCCTCTAACTCTGGCTCTGAGAATGAGCTGAAGATGGTGCAAATTATTGCCCTCCTCCTCTTTGTGGGCAAACTGAAGACTTGTTGCCCAACTAACCACACTTGAACAAGTGATCCCACCCTAACTACCTCTTCCTAAACCAAAACTTGGTATAGGAAAAGTGGATCTAAACTGTGTTGTCTAGGACTGTTGTGGGGTGGAACCCCTCTGCCGTTTGTTGTCTCGTACCTCCCCCTGAACTTTCTGACTCCTCTGCCTAGAGCCCCTCATCCGTTCCTCCTCAGATTTGACCACGATCTCCTGGTGAGCCGCCGCCCCCACAAGGCGATAGTAATATCTAATCATAGACCCAATGTAGACTCGACTTTCTTCACGCCCCCCTTTCGGAGAACTCAAATTGGTTCTACAGTTCGGACTCCTATCACGGTTCTGAATCTAATCTCACAAAGTGCAATGTGAGATTAATAAACACCAAAGAGTCTAATCCGGCAAATCATTTTGGAAAATCAGATTTTAGATCAAATAATGCCAAAACTGGACTACTTTGCCAGATTACAAAGTCGCCACCTAAATGTTTTATTTTTGAAAAATTTAGAAAACCCTGACTCATGCCAAAGGCCACGTGTCCGTCATCACCAAAGTTGCCTTGGCTCGGGAACTTGGGTACTAGAGGGGAAGGTCTTGAAATGAGCACCCCCGCTCGCCCAATCAAAGGATTGACCTCTACTAAATATGATATGTTGTTTTATAAATACATGTGTTCTTGTTTAGATTATTAGCTAACTTTACTATGTGACGCACACAAGCAAGTATAGACTGAGTCGCTAGACTTGGAACAAACCAACTCATGTTTGTTTTCGAAAATAGTTTGAAAATGCCACCCTCGAGTGGGCTTTAAAACATGATTTGCCACTTCGCAAAGTGGGCTTAAAACTTACAATCATTGAATTGTTCCAATTCAAGCAACCGAGCCTTCATCCACAAGCATTCATGCAGTTAATCACTTAAGCAAATAGCCTCATAGTAAGCATGGGAAACATGGCATCACTCACACTCATGCAAGTATGCTAAAGCGTAAAACTTACAGTGCACTCCAAGCTAAAACAAAAGATAGTTAGAAACATGCATGATCCTAACTATGTTAAGATGCCTAATGCAACACATGCAATAATGCAATTAATAGGCTCGGCTACCTAAGATGGCATATGAATGCAATTTGATTACATGCTTTGAAACACATATTCAAAGAAGTATTGAAATACAATGCAGTTTGAATGATGCGCTAAGCCTCGACGCATGCAAGACAAATGAATGATGCAAACATACAAGCATAAGGCATACTAATCAAAACGTGCCCTAATCTAACCATCAAAAGCGGTTAAATAAAAGGGAGAAAAACGTGGGATTGAAAGATATGCACACACGCACGTACACTTATTACAATATTGCGCCCACGCGAAGGAGGGTCTGAATAAATAAGCTAAGCTACACTAAGCTAAGCTAATCAAACTAATCTAATTAAACTAATTAGACTAATTATTACAAACCAATCAAATAACTAGTAAACTACTTACTAATTATTACAACACTTAACTAATTAGCACACTAATTAATTAAATTACAAAACCAATGTATACTAACTAAACATGTAAAATGCTAATTCCACTGCCTCAGCTCTGCTTCAAAATTAGAAGATGCATGCCTTGGTTTTCGCCTTGAAAAGCCCACCGATTTGCTCTTGAGAGGCTCTGTTTGCAGGGTTACTCCAAGAACTTTCTGCTCCGCCTTGCCAATTCACTACTGAGGATTGCACCAGTGGCCTGCCGGCCATGATTGGTTGCTGCTGGCCAAAAGTGAGCCATGCCAGCCAAGGATGAAGCCACTGCCAGCCATTAGTGAGCCATTGCCAGCCACTGGTGTACTGAGTCACCAAACTGCAACAGAGCACAAACAGAGGAAAATGAAGGGTTTTCCAAGGACATGTTTGTACTGTGCCTCTCATTGTCATCTCAAAACATCAAATCCAAAGCCACCAATCAAGCATTTTCAATTCATGATGGCCAAAGATCCAAGTTGTACACTTTCAATAAATGCACAAAACAAGACCCAAAGTACCACCACCGTATCATGCATGATCAAAGGTGATGGAGACAAAGGAGATTGGCTCATTTCATCACTTTGAGTATGAAATGGACCAATCTACGTTGTGTTCAATATAACGTCTGATTGAACACATGCAATACAAACACAACATGCTTATTTTGGTCATGTTTTACTTGTCCAATTCTTGTTTGCTCATTTTAGTATTACCAAGTCATCATTTGATTAGTTAAGTCCAAGATGTGTGTCCTCTAATGAGAGAGGGGTCAACCAAAGGATGATTTAAGACATGAGAGAGATCATGCCTTTGGCTAGGAGGAACCTTTAAAAGAGGGTTAAAGCCATTGAACACAAGCTCTATCTCAAGCTTAAACACAACCCTAAGGTTAACCAACTCTCAAAACAAATAGAAAAATGAAGAAATGAGGGAGGTTGCAGACTTTTTAGTGCTGAAATGGCATGTAAAAGACACTAAATCATCCAAGCAACACATGCAAGACATGCTCAAAAGCCAAAAGCATTAAACTAGTGAAGAACATTACAGTAGAGGCATGCAATATCAAGCTTAAATGACCAAACCAACTCTGGACAGAGCTTAAACATGCCAAAACAGTGGCTAAAACGTGTTGAGATAGAAGCATAAAAAGCAAGAAAATCATGCGCACATGTCAGTTCGCAAGCAAGGCTCAAAACACAACTCTCAAAAGCAATGAAAGCGTGGAATAAGTGAGAGTGTGATAGAGCTAAATACACTAAAATCACATGTTAAATGATGCTATAACATGCAAGCAACACATGCACAACATGTTAGAGGTCTTGAAACACTAAGCTAGTGAAGCCATTTGCACTACAACCATACGAGACAAAGCTCATATGACCAAGAAGGCTCAAAACAGAGCTAAAGCATGCTAAATCAGTAACAGAAACATGCTAAGATCAAGTCACAAAAAGGTAGAAAAACATGCTCACATGTTAGGCTATCTACACTTGCAAACAAGACACAAGGAGGGGGAGGCTAACCCCTCCTATTTTGGACCTTAAAACATGGTTTTTATCACTGAAAAACCTCTGAGTTTTAGTGGTAAAAAGGCCCAAAAAGTTTGATTTGAAGGTAATGAGAAATGGTGCAAAAAGCTAAACAAGCTAAAGAGCAAAAAAGGGGGACAACCTCCTAACTCACAAAGGCTCAAACCACCTCATTTAGGACTGAAAAACAGAACTTTTTACATGCCAAAAATAGTTTGCAAATGTGGCAAAAAGATGGCAAAGTAGGTATGAAAAACAAGCTTAAAGGGAGAGAGTCATACCTCTTGAAGCACAACACATTTTAGGCAACTAAACCAAGCAAAATCACTTTCAAGAGCTCCAAGAAGACCTTCTAGAACCTCAGCTCCAAGATAACCAATTTTGGTCAAGGATGTATAGGCAAAGGAGAAGTGTATTTACACTTGTATGCACTTATGTACAAAGGTTCAAGAGAGAGAGGAATGTAGAGAGAGAGGCTCCCAAAATTTTCTTTCCTCAAATGTTTCTAACCCTCAAAACCATAGAGAAGACTCTCTTTATATAGAAGAATGTAAGCTCAGGTCAAAAATATCCCAAAAGGGACAACTGAAACAGCTGGAACACAAATATCTGCAAAAAAACTGTCTTTTTTCATCAATGGCCGGCAAGGGACCATTGATGGCCGGCACATGACCATTTGTGGCCGACACTGATCATCAATGGCCGGCATTGCATCATCCATGGCCGATAGAAAAATCTGCTCTCCAGGTCCAACTTCAAATGGGCATAACTCCTTAATCTGGACTCCATTGCAGGTCATTCTTGTGTCTAAATTGAAATCCCGAAAATAAGCTTTCCAATGGTGGTAGCCTCACATCAAAATTCCAAGTGTGCTAAGAGATATCCCTCTTTTAGTGAAGACTTCTCATTTCCAGCTTAAATCGGATTCCAGCTCAATCGGATTGATGCCTAACGTTAACCAACTATATCTCCCTCATCTGACCTCGGATTTAGGAGATTCTTGAGTGCAAAATGAAGCCCCGGAAGTCCAATTTCCAATGATGGTGGCCTCATAGCTGAAATCCAAGTGTACAAATAGATAGGCATGATTTAGCAAGGGCTGCTCGACACTCTCTTAACGGCTCATGCCTATCTTCTTCCCTAACTTGGTTTCTTCCTTATCTTTTCCTCAACTCCAAACCTCTAAACAAGATGTTTTAAAGATTTTTTCAAAGAGGTCACCTCTCTTTCATTCATTTCTACTTTGTCCTTGCTCGGTTTACCGAAAAGCACAACATTTAATGAAATGCGAGCCTTGGAACATCGTAGAAACTTTGTTTCAAAAATATTTTAAAAGAGAGGGTTTTAAGGTCTAAAACTCATTTTAGTCTAAATAGTTTTGGTCCAAAAATGGGGTGTGAGGTTTGGGATTTACACTCTCCTTGCTAAAGAAATCTAACCTTTGTACTGCACACCTTTCATCACCAAGTAAGCAATTAGTAGCGCCCAAGTCATAAGGGCGGTCAAAAATTGGGTGTCTACACCCAACCACCTTGAAAAGGAGCCCGATCCTCAACCTTTTTTCAAACTCGATGCAACAACATTCCTCCGTCGCTACGAGTTCTAGTGCAAATCTAGAGAGGCTAGTGAAAACAGCCTCAAACTTGGCTACAAGTGTGTTCAGCTGCTTGAGCTTCAGGAACTAATCTCTCAATTTTTCCCTAGTAGTGGGAGGCAAAAACCTGTCCTGGAAGGCATTGACAAAGGCCTCCTAAGTCACCCCAATGCACCCTCGTGCATACTTCTACCATTGACCCGCATCTCCTTTCAGCTAGAAAGATGCCAAGGTCACCCTCAACCCGTCGTCCCCGATGCCAAGAATCTTGAACGTCTTCATCATCTGGTCAAGCCACTCATCCGCCTTCATTAGCTCTTTTGGATCACCCAAAACCTCATCTGAATTCGATCGAAAGAACTCTATTTTCAAAAAAAAATAGCCATGTCTCAACAACATGGGCTTGAACTTAACTCTCAGCCTTGAGAATATCCATGGATTCCTACAAAGCTCCATCCATTTTGCGGGCTAAAGTACCTATGGCTTGTTGACCTGCTGGCTTGGCCACGTTGGCCTGATCAACTCCCTCCTCTTGCGCCGGAATATCATCTAGTAATGGCACCTCCTACCGCCTAGGCTTGCCACACCTACTATCATTACGTCCTGAAATCCTGATAAAGGTAACACATTAGATTAGCATATTTACAAATGTGTTGAAGTTAATTCACTCACGTCCTAATATGGTGGACAACAAATAATTCACTCCAGATTAGCATATTTACAAATGTGTTGAAGTTAATTCACTCACGTCCTAATATGGTGGACAACAAATAATTCACTCCACATAAGCACCTAATCACATAAACACAACCGAACTTCCTTTCTAGATAATGATCATCCCATGACATTGTCAAAGTTCCAATTAGAAATAGAAGTGATCAAGTGCTCTTTTAACAAGACTTCTAGAAACTCGTAGGCCCAATCAATATCTATGAAATTAAATCCCATACTCATCTAGTCACATAAGCATGTTATCACATAGCATACCAGGTCTACTTCTAATATCATCTAGCGAGATAACCCATTGTGGTAAAACCCACATTCTGCGATCCCAAAGTATTCAAACCTGCCAACTTTGATACTAAGTTGTAATGCCCCGAAATAATAACAAAAGCCCATCTCATAACATCATATTTTATGAGATGACATATGCGTGTATACATCATATTTTACAATTGATCAATAACATCATATTTTATATTCCATTTAAATCCTTGATCATACAAAAGATGACATATGCGTGTATACATTCATAAATCCGAGATCTTGAATCTATAGCATATGACATGTGTACAAACATTGATATAAAAGAAAACCCAAGCAATTATATGCCCTAATGGCTATATCTTTCCAAGTCGATACTTAGGTACATAAAAATGAGTTTAACTCAATACAATTAAAGCCAAGGTTTGTACAAGAACAATTACATCAAATAAACAAAAGGAAGCTCTTGGCTCCAAGTCCTTTCAAGTTATGTCCTAGGTGGAAGCATATCATCAGCACCTAAAAGTTGTTTACTACACAGGGTGAGCCAAAGCCCAGTAGAGATACTTTAACACAATATATAAATCTTAAAAAAATCATGAGATGGATGCATATGCATGCCAATTGTCAAACATTTTACATTTTCATTTCAAAACAATGTAATGCCAGATTATATATTAATTCACAAAAATAACCTTTTATATTAGAAAACGGGACAGTGGATACAAAACACTGGGAATCTCTAGGTATGTGTCTGCGAGTAGGCTATATAAATACTACCTAAGTCATTTTATAGGTACTAATTAGAAGGATCGACACCTAATCACGCGAGTTTCTGGACTTTCACCACGGACAGACAAGACAACATAATAACCACAACCACACCCCATAACCAAATTCACTAAGGTATTCATCTATTTTTCTCAAAATAATACATTTTCAATGTTTAAGTATGAATCAATGCTTAATGTAAGATGTATGAGTAATTAGTTTCAATTCATCTAATCCTCATACAATTCTACAACAATCAAAGCTATCATTCCCCAATAGTTCAAAACAGATATTTCTATTCAATAGATAATTTCCAACAAAAGATATAATCTCATCATTTTTGAAATATGAGTGATATTACATATCCAACTCCACCATCATAATCAACATACAAATTCATTCCATTCTTTCAAACCTAACATCTTCCATTTTCTTTCACAAAACCAAATATCCATGATTTTAAAACAAAACCCCTTATACTTCCAAAATCAATTTTAAGTAAAGAAATCTACCATTTTAACATATCTCAACCATAAACACATCCCTACAACCTTTCTCAAGAACATATTTGAAAACCCCTCTTTACATTTCAAAATCAAACCTTAGGTTTAACCCAAAATCCCCAAATCACTAGATTCTTTCAATGGACAAATAACTAAGGTAAAAATCATAGCAAAGGTTAAAGAAATCCCTACCTCAGGATTAGAAGGCAAAAGAAAGCTAGGGTTAAAGTTAGGTGAAGTCGAAAATGATATCCTCTCCGATAGATTGAAGCTCTCGACGTGCTTTACCTTTTTCTCCAAAAGAATAGGGTAAAGAAATCAATAGATTGTGAGTATTTGGGGCTTGAATGCAAGAATGTGAGAGAGAGAGAGAGAGAGAGCTAGGGTTTTGGAATGTTTTAGAGATGGAGAGAAAGTGAAAAGTGATTCAGAAAACCCTTTTTCCTGAACTGATAGACGCACAAACTTCTTGAGCGACCAAAACACCGCTCAACCGTCAGAAACAAAACGTGGCACTACTCGAGCGACCAAAAGCACCGCTCTAGCACACAATGACCCCCTCCCAGAAACGCAGACCTGTAAAAGATCGATTGAGCGCAAGAAATACCACTCGAGTAAAGATACTCTATTTCTATAAGTTTTGCAGACTATAAAAGACCGCTCGAGCACAAGAAAGATTGCTCGAGCGAACAAGCAAAATTTGGACAACAACTCTTTGAAAACTAACCCCCAACCTGTTCCAAATGCAACAATAACTCCAAAATAACCAAACTTAACTAGCAACAACATGAAAAATGAAATGAACAATAGTTAAGGATATGGATTTCGGATTCAAAAGCAAGAAATGGGTTGGGTGTAAACATGAATCGTTATATAGACTTCCAAATTTTTGGTATGCACTTTGCAAAATTTGACCATACGGATGTGTTCGGAATGCTCCAAATAGCTGGAAACGACTATTGGATCATGGTGATTAGACTCTAAATGGCGTAGATTTAGCTAAAATATATCTGATAGTTTAGATCAACTAGTTGTAATTTGCCCGCGAAACATTGGATGATTTCTTCATTGCTTTTCTAGTTGTCATCTCTGGTGAAACCGTTAACTTTCTGAGCAAACTTTGATAAGCTTGTATGGCTTCATTTGAGCTCCGATTTCGATGCGATTTTTTGTGTTAGCCTCATTTCAATGAGTACTTCACATTGGTATATTCAAAACTGGATTTTGACAATTTAAAAAAATTATTTTCTGGAAATTTGATATGTTTCGCAATTATCGGTGAACTTCGGTAGTTCTTGGCTTTTCTGGTTGGTGGGTCTAAGACTCCTCTAGTTGACACGAACCCTCTGGTATTTTTGTATCTTGATTTCAATACCTTCAAAATCTTGACAAATTTGATACTGTGCTTTGTTTCTTCAAATTTTTTGAAAAGTGGCGAGTACTAGCTCTAATACCACTAATGGAATTGAATTATGAAAATTTCCTTTATATATGCTCTGATACCATGCAAGTCTAAGTCTGTCGAGGAGCATAATTGATGAGGGCATGATGCATGTTGTCGAGCAAGCTTTAACATGTGTTTTTGGACTGGTGGATGATGTCCAAAGAACTTCCAATTTGCTGAGTTGGCCAAGATAATGGCAATGTCGAGCAAACACTCATGGCATGGGCATTTCTTGTTTGTTGAGGTGAAGTTGATGACATTGGCCATGGTATGTCTTGATTTTCAATAATTGTTTTTGCATGGTGATGTTACGAGTGTTCGGCGTGCGACATTGTTGGAGTAAAAGGGTGACGTAGTGGAGCTAGTTGGCTAAGCAATTCTTGTTGTATTGCCGAGAAGTTGCTCTCATGAAGAAGAATGTAGACCCAATTTCTAGAGAAAGAAAATGGGCACTTAAACTCGGTCGGCAACTTTTCTTGGTCTTTAGCTTGCCAAGAACATTTCTAGAGCAAAAAAAAATCAAGATCCAGTTGTAGATCTTTGAGATGTATGTTCCTCGACGTCGCCACAAGGATGACTATGGCATTGCCGAATTGAAGTTGAGGTGACTTGGTCATTGTTGTTGCTCGTTTCAAATCGGTAGCCCTTTGAAAAAATGTCAATAGCTCTATCTCCACGTACGACTAAATTTTTTCTTGGTGTCGTCATCTTCTCGGCATTGTAACGATATTGTAATTACCTAGAAACCGGGTGTCATAGACATGGTCCAATTGCCGAATTGATAAATAAGGGCTAAAAGACCAGCATTGAACTATATGGTTGTGGCGATGGGTTATTGATTTGAACCCACAAGATCTGGTCCAAGCAGTTGTCATCTGTCTGAGCCGAAGCAATGGTTGCTCATTGCTAGGTAGACTCACTTTTATGATAGCAAACTTATTCTAAGAGCTTGCAGCTGAAGTGATGCCGGCTGAGAAAACCACTCTTGGTCCATCTTCTTTGTATATCTATTATTGTTGAAAGATACATATTTCCATGATTGGCTATTTTGATTGTTCATTAGTCACAACAGATGCCTTCGTGAGAGGAAATGGTGCTGAATAATCTTTGAGAGAGAAAATTAACACCCAATTATAGATCTCTCAGCACCATGTTATCTGAAAGTTTTTTTTTTTGGTATGTATTTGTGTGTGTGTATGTGTGTGTAAGATTATCCAAAGCTATTTCCAAGATGGAAAGATTCCATAATAATAAACTTGCAATCAGTAACGTGTAACAATGATCCGACTAGTGGTGTTTGATATCTTCTTCGTTGAATTCTTTTGGTCTTTTTCATAGACAGCGCCAATTGTGAGACCGAGAAAATCCTTTCACATGGATTGTTGAAGAGATCCAACAAAGGGATGAGCTTTGTCCCGTAGATCTACAAAGATAAACATGGTTGACGCCACTCTATCGGGGTTGTCGACTAGGGATAGTCCGATGATAAAGTTAGAACCCTTGAATCAAAGGGAATAAATGAAGAAGTTGTAAAGTATTTGTGTGTGTCTATTGTAGAGATGAGGCATACTTCTCTTCTGTGGGATGCTCTCCTTTTATATAGGTGGGTGTGGCTTGCCCTAAACATTTACTTGATGGGCTTCTTAGCTGGGACCATTGTTAGGACTTGTTCGCATTACCCCTAATAAGCTGGGATATTTTGGGTTACCACAAATAGAATGAAAATTAAAAGTTCCCTCAAGCTTACATTAACAAAAGAGAAAGGGTGTAACCCTGTATACACATATGGCATTCCGCTTACAAGTAAGGCCCCGTGGCCACAAATAGGCAATTTCTTTAATTTAGTAAGCAATTTCTTTAAGTAGTAAACTGACATTTTCATTGTTGCATTATTCAAAATCAACAATCTCAATGTCATCCATGGTATGTAAATCTTCAAAACCAATTGATTTTAAGGTTCTTAAATCTTCAAAATCAATTAATTTCAATGATCTTAAATCTTAAACCAATTGATTTCAATGTTTTTATACCCTTAAATCTTCAAAACTAATTTATTTTGGATGTTTTATTTTAGATGTTTATATATCTATAGGTGATGATTGTGTGTGGAGTGTATTTTGTGATTTTATATATGAAATCTTTGAATGGGTAGAATACACTCCCATATAATCTTTAATGATCTTTTCATTTGAGAATATTATTAAAATATAAATTTAATCTATTAATAGTGTGTACTGAGAGGATTAGTGGTGTGTAAATAAAAAAATTTTCCAACCTAATTTTTGGGTGCAGATAGATCCGTGCCATATATATTGTAAAATAGTTAGTATAATTAATGAAATACTCTTCTTTAGTAGTTTTGTTTAACATAAATAAATTGATGATTGAGATTGAGACAACATTAAAAATTTAAGATTTAAATTGAAAAAACAAAAATTAAAAATCTATAATTTATTTTATTATGAGAATTAAACTCTTTATTTTATTTTTTAAAAATAATTTCTCCCAGAATTTTGTATATCATTTTTGTTTTCTGTCATTTGTTTAGGCATATATCAATTTTCTTTTCAAACATCAATAAGAAGCATCTTTTTTCCCTCCGCAGAAGCCTCACAGACAACAATTTTGATGGTCCAATCCCGCCAGAATTGGGTGCTCTTCCATATCTACTAGAGTTGTAAGTGTGACGGCTTCGCCTCTCCCCCTCTCTCTCTCTCTCCCTCTGCACAACTGACATAGGTTTTATTAGGTTTAACACAACAGTAAGTCTGTCTTGGATTTGGGTCAAGAATGGAATGTGTAGTGCAGATTGAAAGTGTGTATTGTGCGGTTCATGTACAAAATGAATCTGAACACACATTGATGTTTCTGGGTAAATTTTTAGTATTGCTCTTTACACAATAATAGTAATCCATAAACGATATGAACCGCACTCTTTTTAACTCATAATTTATCTCGAATGTATTTGTGTGGTGAAAATTAAATTGATTAATATGAGTGCATAAGCAAATGAATTTCAACTCTTTATTGTTTTTTTTTGGGTAGTGTTGTGGGTAGTAATATGATGGTCTTTTGTTGTTGTTTTTGTTAATAAATTACAGGTATCTAGATGGTAATTTATTGTCAGGACAGATACCTTCTCAACTGGGGAACCTTTCTAACCTTATGGCTCTGTAAAACTCTACTGATCCTGTTTCGTATATGATTTATTTATTGTTAGTGAACTATTCTATTCTCAATATTTTATTTTATATTATTATTATTTTTGTAGGGATTTATCGGATAATGGGCTCTCGGGGGAACTTCCCGATGAGCTAGGACATCTCACAAATCTTAGGCATCTGTAAGCCTCCCTTTGATGACTATTTGGTTACCAGAGTAAACAGACCAATTTGGTTTTTCCATCTTAATTCTAAATTATTGGTTCTTAAATTATGGTCATATCCTTCAAATCCATTAATTTGTATGGAACTACAGTTAAAATTCTAAATGTTAATTTTTTTATAAATATTGATTTGCTTTATATTTGATTCTTTACTCAATGTAGAAGACCTTCTCAAATTCTATTACATCATTTACTTGTAAAATTCCTTATATTAAAGATTAATAAAATTATTAATTGTTGAAATCTAAAAAATACGTGTCACAAAACTGATAGATTTATTTACAAATAATTCTCTGCATTTTGGACCCTATTTGTTCATTTGAGTCATTTATTTATTTTATTTATTTTTTTAAGGACACTTAGGCCATAAATTCAATTTTCAAACTTATTTGGTTAAATTCTGATGGCTATTAGCACCCAATCAAAACTTTGGACCCCACCTACAAAATTCAAAAATCCTAAAAATTCGATGTTGCCTCTAAATGTACCCCAAAAAAGGTATACATGGAAACTCTTGGGATCAACAATTTTCACTAGTGAAAATAATGAAGATTAAGAACACGAAGAAATACATTTCAACTGCAACTAGAGAAGTATATTTCATGACTCGTATTGTTGTAACAATCGCTTTATCGCTTTTGATTTCAGGTACCTACCAAATAATAATTTTAATGGAAATTTGCTTCAATCGTTTGATCAACTTAAAAACATGGCATATTTGTAAGTGGATGTTGATATTACATTTCTTGTTTCACTTTTGTTACTAAGCACCATCTCTTTTAAGTTCATTCATTTATCTTTTGTAGTGACATCCGTGGGAATAACTTCAATGGACAAATACCTGCTTTCATAGCCCAATGGAAACATGCTAGCAAATTGTAAGCATTGAGTTGAGCTAGTCTAATTAAGCTAGCCATGTATGCACCATGGAAGTTTGATCCCTATTTTTCACGTTCAACTTCTGATCTTCATAGGTACCTCATGGGGAACAATTTTGAATGGCCTGATAGTCATGGAGTGTTCCAATCATTGAAGAACCTTGAAATCTTGTAATTTTTTATCCCTGGCTGAGGCCATATATTTTGTTTCCTCACTCAAGTTATTTTGATTACAACTTGCTGTTTTAAATTCCCATTCCCATTTCTTTGTTCAGGCAGCTTGCTGACATAACTGGAAGTCCCGGACAAGACACAGATTTCCCCATTGTCAATACTCAGTCATTGAAACACCTGTGAGCCTCTCATTATGTATTAACACAATAAAATTATATCTGCGATTTCATTGTATGTGAACTTTGGCAGTCTAATCAAAATAATTGCTCCAGAACACTGCGGAATTGCTCACTTGGTGGTCAAATCCCTGAATTTATTTGGCGAAGTCGATCCCTAGAATATTTGTAAGATACTTCTATCGAATGTTAGATTATCAAATTTGATGCAATTAGTGAAGTTTATTTTATTTGCTACTGTTTGATACTTGGGAAAATTACAAATAAGAAAAAAAAAAAAAGTTCAGGATTTGAGCCTTATAACGAAATAAATCCTGAATTTTTAATTTTATCAATTTAAACCTTAATCTGTTGATTTGTTTTCAATCTAAATCATCTACCTATTTTTGTTAAGTAAAATTGATGGAAAAATGGTATTTTAATTATTAAACTCAATGGAAACAGACATTTTAGACATTTTTGTGCACCTATTGAGAGGCCTAGACTTCTTGATGTAATTTGAAGGAGCTTGTAAACTACAGATACTGAAATCAACACTGTTCAACTTCTATGATTGACGATTGTGACATCCAATCAGGAATAAATAAGGTACAGAATCTAGGGACTTTATACCAAATAATGGAGTCACAATCAAAAGAAAATTGAATTTTTAGAGAGAGCAATTCTTAAATTGGTATACGAGAGCCAAAGATCTAAAATTTACAATATCAACATATCATAAGTTAGTTATTGAGGGATTAACCACTTATTTATAGATAATGGCTAGTTCAACCAGCAACTACTAACAAATCAACTCGCATCACTTTATGAAATAGAAGAGTGCATATCAATAAGGACCTTAAAAATTTGAGCCCCAAGGCGGTTGCCTCGATATCCTAATGATTCAGTTGGCCTAACTAACTCAAATGCAAACTGATTATTTCATAGATATACAAATGCATCAATTCTCATGGACTTCTGATGCTCCATTTGTTCAAAGAAACTTCTTGACTACTCGTCCAGTATCAAATATGGTCCAAGAGATTTATGTATGAAATGGGCTCAACATTGTGCCTGAACCTATCTAACACCCCAATGTGCTCAGAAAAATATAAATAAATAAATAACACCTCTCTTATGTGAGAGGCAACTAAACTAAACAAATTAACTTGAATAGAGCTATAGAAATTAACATACACAAAACAAAGTCCACAATAGGACATAGTAAGGGGAACTAACGAGATTATGATACTTGAACCTAGCCAGGTCATATAACTGCACGAATGAAATGTGAGAATAATATTAGTATAGTATATATTATGTGAATATTGTTTCCTATTTAAGATTGGTTTAGGTTTATTCTTTTCTATTTAGGATTGGTTTAGGTTTAAGATTAGGTCTAGAATTGCTATATATATCACATGTGCACATTGTATTGAAACACAATTGAATATAGAGATTCATTCAGAAATCTTACATGGTATCAGAGCTTGGTTCGAAACGCTAATCTAAAGGATTCGAAACCCTAGCAGCCATCTATATTCGTTTTCGTCTAGTTCAAAGTCAACCTAGTGAGTTCTCTCTCACATTGCGATTCGTCTGGTTCTTTAGTCTCTGGTTCGCTGCCATTGGATGTTCATCGGAGTCGTATTTGCCACCAGAATCACAATCCAAAGACACGTTTGACCCATCTGCTCGTATGAGGGATCTCTCTCTCTCTCTCTCTCTCCCTCTATCTAGCTTGGCCTCTCACTAGACTTCGTCTGGTTCTCTCGCATCTTTAACTTCGACTTCAGCTTCAGGTTCTCTCAGCTTCAGTTTCAGCTGCGAGGCCCTTCTATCTTGCTGGTTGTGTCGATCGAAGCTCTCTGCTTCGTTTTTGTTGACGAAGCTCTCTCTCTCTCTCTCTTTCTCTTCGTCTCTGGTCTCTATTCTTTGATCATTCTCTCTTTTTGGTTATCTGTTCTTAATTGACAAGTGTTTGCCCATTTGGAGATAGTTTCAGGTTATTACATTTTGACCCCATCAGATTTCAATTTATTACATTTCACCCAATCGGTTCGCTATTTTTGGTTCATTACGACGACGGATGATCATATTTAGGCTATTAATTCTCCATATGTCTTCTTGGATTCTGTTAGGCCCAAGAAGGGGCCCTTGGCTTTAGATGAGTGTGCTTTCTGCCATCAGAACGGTTATTGGAAGTATCACTGTCCCAAGAAGGGACGTTCGTTTGCTCTGTCTTCTCAGTAGTCTCAGCCATCGTTTCGAGTTCCCTCTCAGAGTACTTTTTTGCCTCCTACTGCTTATGTTGCATCTACATCGGCTCCTCATCCTGACTTGGCTTCCTTGGGTGCTCAGATTGGTGAGCTTTAGCATATATTGTCTACCTCCCAATCATCTTCATCTACCTCCATTGTTTCCTCTCTTTATTCAAGTTTGCTTGGGTCTTCTTCAAGTATCTCTTCGTTTGTTTGGATTTTTTATTCTGGTGTCTTTCATCATATGACTCATCATCTCTCATTACTTCATAATTGTACTCCACCTCCCTTTCCTATTACTGTTAATGCTGCTAATGGGTCTTGTATGTCTGGTATATCTGTTGGGTCTATCCTATCATCTGCTATGTCTGTTGTCTCTATTCCATTAGTCTTATATGTTCCTCAGTTATCTATCAGCCTATTATCAATCGGTCAACTTGATGCCTCTGGTTTTGATGTTATCTTTTCTTCTTCTATCTGTTTTATGCAGGATCGGATGTCTAAGCAACAGATTAGGACCGGCCGTAGCGTTACAAACCTCTATGTGGTGGAGAGCTTGCATCTGTCTATGACAACCTCTTTGACTGCCTTTATGTCCCACTTGGGTTTATTTTATGACTCATAAGTCTGACTTCTACCAGATATACCGTACTTTCCAGTCTATGGTCACTACATAGTTTGGGTCTACTATTAAATTGTTGTGGTCTGAGTTGGGCGGGGAATACTTTAAAACTGAATTCTGTGAATATTTGGACAAATTGGGTACTATTCACCAAACATTTTGTATTGATACACCTACCCAAAATAGTCAAGCTGAGCGTAAACACCGTCATCTCCTTGAGATAGCTAGGTCTCTCCTTATCTCTGCCTCCGTTCGAGCTCCGTTTTGGGCTGAGGTAGTTCTTACTTTTGCTTTTCTTCTCAACCGTATGCCTACCCCCCTTCTTTCTGGTCGGTTTCTGTAAAAGAAATTGATAGAGAGAGAATAAATTGTATGTATTATTGATTGATATCTTTAATGGTGTGTTGAGCTCTCTCCTTTATAGAGGAGAGGGAGAACAATTACAAACCGAAAGTAGAAGCACAAACCAAACAACATTATTAAAGGTACATTATTAAAGCATACTAATTATTATACTAACCTAATTATTAAAGCAACATTTTACATATTATATTCTAACAGTTTCCTTATGAGACTCTGTTTTCTTAACTTCCTAATTACTCCCTCCTTCGTGTGCTTGGGGTCTTCTTGTTTTGTCCTTTTACCTCGTAAAGATAGGACCAAACTTAGTGTCTAGTCTGTCCTGTGTCTTTTTGGGTTATAGTCTCACTCAGAAAGGTTGTCGCTATTATGATCCTAATTCCCGTCGTCTTTATGTCTCCCACCATATTGCCTTTCTCGAACGTCTACCTTACTTTCAGTTTTCTCCTCTCACCGAGATACTATATTTCAAGGTTTACTATTGTCCTCTTTTTCCTCTTTGGATTTGGTGGCCTATGCTGATTGTGATTGGGTTGGTGATGTTATTGATCGCAAATCTACGTTTGGTTTCTGTATATTTCTTGGTGATTCCTTGATCACTTGGAAAAGTAAGAAACAAACTGTTGTTGTTCACTCTACTGCCGAAACTGAGTGTTGTGCTATGGCTCATGCTACTGTTGAAGTTGTCTGGCTTCATTGTCTTCTCTCTGACTTGGGTGTCCCTCAGTTTTCTCCGACCTCCCTCTATTGTGATAACCGCAGTTCTATTCAAATTGCACATAACACTGTCTTCCATGAGCGGACTAAGCACATTGAAATTGATTGTCATTTTGTTTGTCAGCATTTGTAGTCTGGTTCTATCTCGATTCTTTTCATCTCTTCGGCTCTGCAACTTGCTGACTTCTTTACCAAGACTCAAACCACTGCTCGATTTTAGTTTTTTCTTGGCGAACTCTCAGTGTTTTTTGCCAAACATCTTGAGTTTGAGCGGGGTGTGAGAAAAATATTAGTATAGTATATATTATGTGAATATTGTTTCCTATTTAGGATTGATTTAGGTTTAGGATTAGGTCTAGAATTGCTATATATATCAAATGTACACGTTGAAACACAATTGAATATAGAGATTCATTCAAAAATCTTACATGAATACCATGGTAGATCAACTATTGTCTAAAAGTTTACACTGTCATGAAATGGGCCCAACAGTAAATATTAAGATGTCTAATACCATCTTGTAATATCAGTAACAAAAATGTTTTGTTTTATGGGATCTATTTGCATGTTTTATGGATGAAAGCATTCCTCCGATGAAAGCATTACTCCAATAATATCTACTCAGATTAAATGTTTATTTAAGGTATTTTGAATTTTAATGAATTTGTTTATTTTGTTCCTTATTGCTTATTTTCTATTGCAGGGACTTAAGTTTCAACAATCTGGTTGGTGAACTTCCAACTTTTGCAAGCGATAATTTGAAATATATGTGAGCGAACTTACTTGCCAAATGCTTCATATTTTTGGCATTTCATGGAAATAATGCATTTCTTTGTGGTCTTCTTAGGTTGAGAGAATCATATTTCGTATTGAGATATACTAGGTCATAACACATCAGGGTAGAGGACCAAAACAATTTACACATATGTGAGAATCTTTGCGAGTCTTGTGTGTATCCAGACTTGCACCCAAAAAGATTCTCATTGATTTGTAATTTTGTGCCCCATTTTCCACTGATAAATTATTTCCCCTAGATATATTTGAGTGCACCATTTCATCTTTCATATTGTTGCATATATGGAAGGCTCCATGTTTAAAAATGTTCCACTTTATGTTTAATAAATAAACAAATTAGGGCACTAGGCTGACTACAAGTGGATTTGTGATGGGTTTAAGGAAGAAATTGCTTCAAGGTTTATAACCAAAGAAACGTTCTGTGGTTTGCAGAAGGGGAAAAGCTTGAATTTGTTCACTCTCAAAAGTGGCAGGTTACTGGAGTTTTAGATTTGGCGCAATTAGAAGGACTAGAAAGTTTATATCTTGTGGTCTTCGTTTGTTGAATTAAAGGCCAATAAGTTTGAGGATAGATTTGGCTTCGTTAGGACTTGATTTTAAAAATTAAGAAAGTTAAATCAGGATTGTTCTGTTGTTGTGAATAGTAGATGAAGTTCGTGCATAAAGACAAAGGGAATGATGTTGTGGCTTCGTCTTTGCAAAGCTTATGCGATTCATATAAACAAAGTTTTATATTCTCATAAACTCAACACCATCGAGTAGAAGAACAACATAGGCATTCAAAAGCTTCTATATTTCTCCTATTTCTCATGGACTTCAACACAAAGTTGGAAAGTAGTTGATCTTTACTAATTAGTGTTGGGGAATTTTCGAAATTAAAATGGGTTTGTTATTTGGTAGTTTTCAAAACCTTCACTGTTTCCTTATAGAGAGCTTTTTTTTTAGCTTTGTGGCTTGTCCCACTTCAAAAACATGAGAGATAGATGTTGATTTAACAAAGAACTACAAGGAATATTCCCTTGATTAAGGATTTGTGGGAAGGGTGCTAGTGTGTATGCTCACACACCGCAAGGATGGTGCGAAGCACCATTTGAACATGCGCGTGGGTAGTGGTTATGTGGTGTTTGATGGCGCACTACGTGCTTTGCACAAGGCACCATGGATATGTTTTCTTATTTGCTTTAGAAAGCTTGGTCGCAATGACATGGCGGGTTTGGAACGACCGCATGGTGATGATGTGGGATGGTCCATGTCAGCATATGACGGCATTGATGTGGAATACAATTGGCACAACATGGCAATGTGATGGCCCAACCAATCGAATAGTTGCATGTCGATCAAGATCGGTGTGATCATGGCCTTTGATCATGTAGCTGCGTGATCGTACGGTACATATGGCATCCAATCACAATCAGGTGTGTCTTGTCGTTACACCCATTTAGGTAAGACAAGATTCAGATCATCAAGGCTCAATCTGACTATCAAATTTGATTAGGTATTATCAAGGATCATTATCCTTTCATTGGGGTGCTTCCACATGCCTATGATCAGTCCATTTCCATCATTCAATCCAACATCTAGATTTCAGAGGCAAGTTTTGAAATCCTCTCTCTCTCTCTCTGTTTCAAATTTTTAATCAAGAGCTTTCTGTTTTCTAATATTTTATTACTCAACAGAAACAGAATATTAGACCTCGCTTCCCTAGCCTTTGTTTTATACAAAGGTATTTTGATATGTCTTTGAGATTGATGTTAACCTAGTGCACACCATCTGGTAGGGGCAAATACTATCTTTATGAAAGCAACATTCATAACCGTAAGGGGTTGGCCTAGGGCTTGGGGTGTATACCCTTCAAGGTCTCAGGTTTGAAACCTCTTACGTGCAAATAATTTCTTAGCGGTGGGATTGGTCCCTCAAATTAGTCGGTCTTGTGTGCTAGAGTCCAAGTTATCAAAAAGAAAAAGAAAAAGAAAAAGAAAAAGAAAAAAGGAAAGCATTCATGACGTGACTCAATGTGTATTATAGCAAATTATTTATCAGAAGTTCGTCATCACCATCATCAACCTAGAGGATTTGTAACACTCTAAAGACATTATCTCGTGATCAGGGCAATGTCGGTTATCAAAAAGAAAAAGAAAAAAGGAAAGCAACATCCATAATGCTACTCGATGTGTATTATAGCAAGTTATTTATTAGAAGTTCGTCATCACCATTGTCAACCCGGAGAATTTGTAACAACACTCTAGAGACAGTATCTCGTGATCATGGCAATGTCCTTGTAGAAGATGACACAAGACTTTGTCAAGCTTAGCCGCATCAATAAAGAAAATTTCTAGCGCTGGTAGAAGAAGTTACGTTTCCTCTTGACAATGCTCAACGTGGTGTATGTGCTGAAGACATAATACCTTGAAGAAGAAGATGAGACAATCACTCAAACTTGCACCAGGACCAAGTGAGAAAATGAGTTCTACATATGTAGGGGTCATATAATGAATGCTCTGTCCGATGCTTTGTTTAATGTGTACTAGCATGTGGAGACGAGAAAAGTCTTCAAACATGCCATAGATTACTCTTTTTGAGGTTTGAAAAAAAAAAAAAGCCCTAAATTAATGAAATAATGTTTTTCATGATTTCCAGATAGATATGACAATATTATATTCAGAGTTCACGAAGTCACATATTAAGAACTCTTTTAGAGATTTCAAGACAGGAATCCAACTCTAACTCAAAAAGAAGCTCAAGAAGGCATGGATCAACTAGATAGCTTAGGGTTTGGAAGAAATACAGACTAATCATTCTTCTTGAGAGGGTAATTTATGTAGATAAATTCAAGCGCTGGTAGAAGAAGTTACGTTTCCTCTTAACAATGCTCAACGTGGTGTATGTGCTGAAGACATAATACCCTGAAGAAGAAGATGAGACAATCACTCAAACTTGCACCAGGACCAAGTGAGAAAATGAGTTCTACATATGTAGGGGCCATATAATGAATGCTCTGTCCGACGCTTTGATTAATGTGTACTAGCACGTGGAGACGAGAAAAGTCTTCAAACATGCCATAGATTACTCTTTTTGAGGTTTGAAAAAAAAAAAAAGCCCTAAATTAATGAAATAATGTTTTTCATGATTTCCAGATAGATATGACAATATTATATTCAGAGTTCACGAAGTCACATATTAAGAACTCTTTTAGAGATTTCACGACAGGAATCCAACTCTAACTCAAAAAGAAGCTCAAGAAGGCATGGATCAACTAGATAGCTTAGGGTTTGGAAGAAATATAGACTAATCATTCTTCTTGAGAGGGTAATTTATGTAGATAAATTGGGCTGAGCTAAGTCTATCATTATTAGATGTTGGGCCACGCTATGGGCCGAGATGAGAGCGTGGATAGCCCGGTAACGTTACAAACGGTTGCTGGGCTGGTCAATGGGCCTTAAGATGGTTGTGTGCACCATTGGTGGATGGACCGGAATGGTGTGCTGCAGAAGGCCGTGCTAGGGTTATCTCGGCAAGGTGACTTATGGTGGTCAGTGATTGCACGGCCTGGTCAGAGTAGTTGCACTAGATAGCTCGGCTAGGCATAGTGGGCCGAGCAAGGTGATTAACCATCTCACTTGGTTGGCAGTGAGTAGGGTGTTATCAGAATAGGCATTATCCTGTGGGAAAGTGATTCCTAGGAGGATTCTACTAAGTAGAGTTAGAGTCCTACTAGGGTTGCCACGTGGAATCTATAAGAGTTCATAATTATGCCTATTTCTAGGTATTGCAATTCTTTTTCACGAATACACAAAGCTTATTATCTATTGTTTATTTGCGGACTTAGGCATCGGAGGAGTTTCCGACACACACCCACCAGTTAGCTCACGCTTGTGTTTTTAGGTGATAAAGACAACAACGTTTGGAGAAGTGAAGACTTGATCAACAGGATTATACGAGACAGATTATTTCGTGCTCGTACACTTCCATAGATAAAATCATGTCATAAATTTTGAAATAACACCCTTGCATGCTTTCTAAGCAAGAGATAAGAAAATCCCTACCTTGAAATCAAGCTTTTTCAACAAAAGGAATGAGGTAGGAAAGGTGAATGCTCCAAGAACAAGCCTTCTTCATCAACTTTGATATTCAAATCATCCTAAAAACCACTTCCAAGTTTTCTAATCACTCCTTAATGTAAGGTTGTAGGCCTAAAAACAAAAAAACAGAGAGAGAGAGAGAGAGTCACGGTTTGGGGGAGGAAATGGCAGAAATGAGTGGTTCTTCCCCAACAACGCTAAAATAACCATAGACAAACCTTAGGTTAACCCTTAACCAAAGTTGTAACAAATGGCTAAGACTGAATCTTGAAAACCCTCAAATCCCCACTGTAGATTAAAAAAAATCAGATTTATGTGTATATGTATATCATATAACAAGGTGGTCAATTGGTCATGTGCCTACTTTTCCCAAATGGTGAAAGGAAAAGATGTAAGTGAACCTAAGTGTTTGTATGCATCATTTGAGGTAAAGATGACTAATGGGAGGAAAAAGAGACAGAGAGGTTCAACTGGTCCTCTAGGATCTTTTAAAAAATTTATATTTGCTTAGTTCAAGGGCCTTGGGCTTTCCCCTAAAACCCTAGCTCAACATTGTATAGTTTCTGACACAGAAAATGTACATTTTTTTGTACTAGAATTCTAAGAAATTCATGGTCAACTAATAATAATAATAAATACATAAATAACACAAAAATAATAATTAGTAGCCCTAAAGAGTCCATCTTTCAAATCTCAACCCGGATTGGGCAATGATGCGCGTGAAACGAGACAAATTGTGCACTAAAATTTTCAATTCACCAAAATGTCTTCCAGTTATTAAATAACACTCTATTAACATATTAACATCTAATACCAGACTTCTATAGCCCCTCTCGGATCTCATGCCAGGTGAAGTCCCAGTACATGTATATTGAGACGGTTGCTGCACTTCCTTTCTTAACAAGCAATTAAATTATAATTTAACAATAACATCGTGCTAACATTGTCTACAGGGGTCAGCGAGTCTGTCCCGGCTTTGCTTGAGAAATAATACATGTGTATCAATGTGACCTAAAACACCAAAAATCCTTCAACAAAGTTCTAAATGAAGGCCCCGTTTGGGAATTGGCTATTTTTGTTAGTTTTTTTGGCTATGTTAGTTAGTTTTTTTGGCTTTTTATGAAAAGACATATAGAAAGTAGAGAGAGTGATGTGACAACTTATAGTGACTTTTTGGCTAAAAACTACTCTTACCAAACATAGCCTAAATAGATAGGAAAACTCTGTGGGTTTTATCATAATAGATCGATTCATGACAAAGAGTCGCCACTTAGTCTTTCTTGGGGAACTTAAAAACATGTTTGACTCCGAAACCAACATATAGACATTAATTCGTCATAACCAAAAATCTTGGCTCAGGAGTTTAGGTACGAAAGGGGAATGTCATTAATTGAGCACCCCTCTCACCCAATCAATTGATTGGCCACTACTAATCTTTTACTTTACGAAATTTTATGATTCAATTGATTCTCATAAACTTAATCATTAATCCTAAATTCTTTACTAAACTAACAACTACTTGATTGAATAAACAAGATATTGCCTAACTTGAACTTGGACTCATGAATAAGACCATATAAGCTAATGATTTTCACAAACAAATATGATTTTCTTACACAAAAACATGGCTCAAACAGCATGGCTATTAACATGCTTCCAACTCAAGTAATATCACAAAACATCCAAAACAAATGATTGAAACACATAAAACATATGACTTGCATTATTGAAAAACAATGCATAAAGCAAGCAATATGCTATGAAGAAAAGGGATTCACCTAGTACTACTCACCACCATGCCAACAAAACATGCAACAATGTACAATGATCCTAAACATGACAACTAAAACATGCGACATAAACCTATAACCCAGTTAGGTGACTAACATGATGAATATGCAACAAAAGTAACACTTAACACAATAATCAAAACAATGCTAAGCTATTACAATATGCATGATCTAACTGGGTTTATATGCATGGTTTACAACGACTCTACCATCTTAAAAACACAACCATAATCATGCAATCAAGCTAACAAAAACAAACAAAACCTAACTAACATGAAAATGCACGATGTTATGCTCACATGTGGTCAACTAACCATTATCAAATATGAAAAACATGACTTAAAAACTACTTGATTGAATAAACAAGATATTGCCTAACTTGAACTTGGACTCATGAATAAGACCATATAAGCTAATGATTTTCACAAACAAATATGATTTTCTTACATAAAAACATGGCTCAAACAGCATGGTTATTAACATGCTTCCAACTCAAGTAATATCACAAAACATCCAAAACAAATGATTGAAACACATAAAACATATGACTTGCATTATTGAAAAACAATGCATAAAGCAAGCAATATGCTATGAAGAAAAGGGATTCACCTAGTACTACTCACCACCATGCCAACAAAACATGCAACAATGTACAATGATCCTAAACATGACAACTAAAACATGCGACATAAACCTATAACCCAGTTAGGTGACTAACATGATGAATATGCAACAAAAGTAACACTTAACACAATAATCAAAACAATGCTAAGCTATTACAATATGCATGATCTAACTGGGTTTATATGCATGGTTTACAACGACTCTACCATCTTAAAAACACAACCATAATCATGCAATCAAGCTAACAAAAACAAGCAAAACCTAACTAACATGAAAATGCACGATGTTATGCTCACATGTGGTCAACTAACCATTATCAAATATGAAAAACATGACTTAAAACATACTGAAATTAATAAAGAATAATAACACTATGTAAGGATTGAATATCAAACCAAAGAACACAAGAAAAGGCAAGCAAACTTGCTTGAATTCATCCCTTGAGCTTCAATGGTGTTTTGACCAACTTTCTTTGAACTTCGATATACTTTTTGAAGCTGATTTGTTGCTGTATTAGGGTTAGAAATCTTGGATTTGAGGCCAAGGGGAGCAACCCTGAAGCATCAAGCTCACTCAACTTTTGGGATCCTCAAAAAGTGAGGCAAGGGGGTGTATTTCTAGGCATGAGCCACTCTAGGGGCTAATTCTAAACATTCTAGGGTTGTCTCATCTCTTTCTTGCGGCGCCTCCCAGTTAAATCGATCAGCAATCCCAAATGAACCAGGAGACTGTTCCAGTTGAAGCAAGGTGCAGCCACATTTGGCCCCTTGTGTGGCCAAGAATGCAATGCACAGCTGGGTGATGGCAAGTACGGGTAGACCTCCCAACTGTGGTCGTGTGTTGGTCAACCGATGGGCCCACTTGGTCCTAAGTCCACTATCATGCTCCTGGGCTAATTTGTTGCCTAAGAAAGCCCAATTAACTTCCAAATGTCTTTTTTGATGAAAGGTCGGCTGATACTTTTGGAAAAGCCCACTCCCTGTCTCTCCAAAAGAGGCCAAAAAAGTTAGGTTTTGGATAAAAATGGCTTCAAGGGTAAAATGGTCATTTTTGGAAAAAGATGGTTTTTGGATGTAAAAAGGGTGATACAATAGCTCACAACAAAAAGTGTTTCTAAAGTCAAAGTTCAACACTTTTATCATCAGGAAGCATTCAAGTGCCTAAGTCTTAATGGTCAGTCAAAATGGGATATCAACAATATCCATCTTCATAACTCATATTTTGAGCCCTTAGATTTTTTTATGTTAATCTTACTTTCTTGCTCTAGGAACTAACACTATGATATAGTGGTTGTGGATAATCACAAAACCTTCACGACCTAAGAATCACACAGACAACCAACGGAAGTAGAAAGTAAATAGATCAAACAAATAAACACAAGCAATATACAATTATTTATGTGGTTCACCCTAAAACAAAGGCTATGTCCACGAAGTCGCTGCGATTTCACTACGATCTTCAATGGAGGAATAACATGAGTCACTCTTCCCCTATCTCATGGACAAACTTTATTGATCTTCACCAAAATCTCATATAATAGAGTTAGAATTGATTTTTAGGTTATACTCTCCAAAGGCTTTCGCATCATAGCATGCGCCTTGGGTGAGCCTTGTATGCCTTTTGCGCATAATTAAGCATACAAGTTAGCATATGAAGAAGTTGCCCTAGGCTGTTAAACTTAATCTAGTAGATAGTTCAAACATAAAAATGCAAAAACTAAAAAAGAACCCCTTTTGCAACAATATTCTATAAGACTAAATGATCAATCAAGGAAAAAAGAAAAGAAAAGAGAAGTTAAATGGACAACTGAGAAGCTCAATCACTGAAGGTAAAAATGTCAATTTCACTTTCATTGAAGGCAAGCTTCCTTCTCTACAATAAAATGTTAAATGGAAGTGTTAGGGGATGGGGTAGGCCTAGATTAACATTGGCTAGCGTTGTAAATAGAGATATGGATCTACTTAATTTGACTAACGAAATGACCTTTGATAGAGCTGCGTGGAGAAGGAGGATTCATGTAGCCGACCCCATTTGATGGGATTGAAGACTTGGTTTGGTTTGGTTTGGTTATTTATTTACTAATTTAAAATATTTATTTTATTTATTTAATATTAAAATTTAATATTTGAAATGTTTACACCTCAACGCCTTAAGGCCTACAACTTGCCTTGTAAGGGAAAAAACGTCTTGAGTTACACATTCACCTTTATAAAATTTGATGTACAGTACTAATTGTGAACAACTTAGAGCTACTATGATTTCGAGTCCGACTGCAAAAGCCAAATGGGAAACTACTACTTACAAGATTTCTAGAAACAACTTACCTGCTTGAGCAAATGCCTCTTTAGCAATAACACCATTCCAACGGATAAAAGCAAAGATTTTGGCATTTGGCTATTAGAGTGGCATATGACCCACTCAAGTGGGTATTCCACAGTCTGCACGACCCCATCATCATCATGTTCTTCATGATGGAAATCAAATTGCTCATTCTTTGGCCAGAATGGCTTTTTTAACTTCACTTGAGAATTTGGATGGAAAATGTTATTTCTTCTCTCAGTTCTCTGGCTGAGTTGGAGGCTTGTGATGTTTTCTAATTTGGCCTCATGGCTTCCCCCATTAAAAAAAGAAAAAAAGAAAAAAGAAAAAATTAAGTAATATTATTTTATATTAGTTTTGACCTTTTGATACTCTTTTATTATATCTTAATATATTGCATTATGATGAGTTATAAGGAGAAAAAAAAAAAAAAAAAAAAAAAAAAGGTTCACAAATTACTTAGTTATCTGTTACGACTTCAATGTAAGCACCAAGCAACATATTTGTCAAATTATGTTTTTTATTGTAATCTTTTGTGTTCCATTAATGTTGTATAAGTTGGTTCAAATGCTGTTGAAGATAAAAGATTTCTTCATTTCCATGGGATGTCTAAGTGGTCTATGTGCAATACATATGCATAGTTTTGATAATGAACTTATTTATCTTTTTATTTTTATGGTCAGATATCTCAAGGGAAATATGCTCAACAATTCATCGCTGGGATGGTTCACTAATATCTCAAATTCATCCGTGTACGTGTTTGTTACTAAAATTTGCATAGTGAAACTAAAATATCTTATGCTTCATTTATTTTTCTAATGTTTGATTGTGTTTCTTAAAGCATTGGTCTATTTTTGAATTAGTATGAAGCAACTATTCTAGGGACGGATCTAGAAGTTAATGATTGGGGGGCCAAAACAAGGGTTCAACAAATGCAAATGGTTGATAGATTTAAACGATTTTAATAGTTATTAAAATAAATAAATCACTATTAAAAATAAGTTAATAAATAATGAGAACACTCTAAATATGTTATAGGAATTAGGAACTCGAACTTCAATGATGCACCACTAAAAAAAATATAAATCATATGTAATATTACATAATTCGCATACTACATGAATGATAATAGATTACAAATCACACTATCTAAAAGGTGCATACCTATATGCTCTTTTAAAACTATATCACAATGATTCATAATGAAACCATAATAGCTTACAACTTTTGTCAACACAATAGTTTGTAACATTTAAATGTCCATAACATAACCACAATGGGAAATAAAAATAATTAATTACTTTTTTAAATAAAAAAACCTTTGAGGGGCTCTGTGTATTGAATTATAACATATGAGTAAAAGAAAAACTTTGAGAACTCTAAAATGTCACTCCTAAATTTACTCCAAATGATGCGGACAGTTACATGTCAATTGTTGCTTTGTGTAGAATTGAAAACCTATATAATTTACATAATGCTACACTTTTTCTTATATACATAGCATTATGTGGAAGCTAGCAGGGACCCGGGCCCCCCACCTGCCCTCCTTCCTCCCCTGTACAATTCCATTGCCAAGTTGATTTTTTGAATTTATAATGAAGTTATCTTCAAAGTAGCTTGTTTAATTACAAGATGTGATTTAATGATGAATTCATCTAGACTAAAATGAAGCTCCAATCTGAATTAAATATTCATGTGTATATAATATATATCTATAAGCATACATGCAAACCTAGTGACATGTACATTAATCAAAATACTCAAATCAATATCATAAACTTATATTTAAAAGTCAATTTAAAAAAAAAAAAAAAAAAAACTAGATCTTGGAATAAACAATTTTGTCTACCGTTTAGATTTATATAAGTAATCTCACCTATGAAGCATGGGTGCGGGTACGAGTACGGTACAGGTACGATTGCAGGTACGCCGATACGGAAAACCTCAAAAAAAGTATGAAACGGGTACGGTTGCGGTACGCCGAAATAGATTTTTATTTTTATTTTTATTTTCATTTATAATTATGGTTAAAGGATCCAACCTACAAATTAAAATTAAACATCAAAACTAAAAAGAGAACTACAAAACTAAAAGACAAATATATTTCAATTCAACAATGCCAACACCAAAGGAAAAACAAATATCAGCGCCAAGAAGAAATGACAGATTAAGAAGGAATGATAGATTGTAAATATATTTGAATTCACACTCATCAATTTACACAGATTAAGAAGAAATGACAGATTGTAAATTAATTGAGAGATTGTAAATTATGATAACTTGCATACGTATAAAAAAAATACTCAATTGCACAATAATTGGAGAGATTGTATCTATTAATTGAGAGATTGTGTAATTGAAGAGGGTGTGATTTATTATACCAGCATGGTGTGATTTAAATTACACTCAAGAGAGGGTGTGATTTAAATTAATGACAGATCTGTGTATCAATTAATTGAGAGACTGCCCTTGTTTCAATCAATTAATTGAAGAGATTGTCACTTGCACACACTCAATGACAGATTGTAAAAAAATACTCTTCCACATTTATACAGATCAATAATCTCATCCATCAAAATTGCTGATCTGCAATGGCAAAAAAAAAAAAAAAAAAAAAATGAAGAAACAGAGAGATGAGGAACTCTCACTGGAGGGAAGACGAAGAAAGGAGCAGAGAAGAGGAAAAGCACTTCCTGATCTGCAGAAAAAAACGAAGAAGAAGAAGAAGAAGAAGAAGAAGAAGAAGACAAAGAAGAAGATGAAGACACTCATTGGAGGGCTTCGTCTCGTTGCGTTACTGTCTCCGTTGCTGTTGCTGGAGGGCTTCAAAGTGAAGAGATGTTGATGTTGTTGAAGAAGAAGAAGACGAAGAAGTTGACTGCGCCGTTCTCTTTGCTATAGCTGAAGTGAAGAGATTCAAGGAATGGACAAAGGGGTGGTTTGGGATGATTTAAATAAGTGCACTTTTTGACTTTTACAAAAAAACGTGAAATATGGGTTGGATTTGAAGTGATGTAATAGAGAGGTGATGTGACTTAAATAGGATGATGCGACTTAAATAGGATAGTGACTTTTTAACTTTTTGACTTTTTTGGATTATGCCAAACTAGCCCAAAAACCTGGTGTATATATATTCTTAATATTACAAAATAACACTGTATTTTTTGTTTTTTTTAATAAAGAACATAAATAAATTGCTCCGGTAGCCCTAATTCTCTTACAAATTTTATTTTTTGTCCCGGCGTACCCGAAACGTACCAACAGCGTACCCATGTCGTACCCACGACATACCCAATTGAACCAAACATACTGGACCCCCTTTTGCCGTACCCGGTACGCGTGCAGCCGTACCGGTACATGGTACCCGTACTCGGTAAGTACCCAGTACTCGCATGACACTATTTTTGGAGTACCTGTGCTTCATAGAATCTCACTTACCTAATGTAGTAATAATGTATAGTTGCTTCTTGATCAAATTTGTCTTTGCTTTCCTTTTTTTAACAATAGTTTTACCTAAGCAAGTATGATTCACCATTCTCTTCTTAGAATTTATACAACAAATCAAGGCTTTGTTGATGATTTAAGACAATTAGAAACGATCAACTTTATTTTGATAATGTGGTTAACTATTTTTGTTTTGGGGATAATGAAATGAATTAATACAAATGGTTGAATGTTAACTAGAGCAAAATTACTTCATAAGAGTTAGGTGCTTTGGCTCTATGTTTATGTCACGCACCCTATTAGCAATAATATCGTAGAACTTCATTAGACTAATGATTGTTGGATCCTAGCTACGAGATCAAAGATCTTAGAGAAACACGTTTTTCATTTTTGGGATTAAGATCCATTATAATAGAGGAAGTCTCAATTCTTAAGTTGTCTCACTGTAGGTAGTGTTTATTTTCTACGTTAACATAGTATCAGAGCAGGTTTTGCTTAAAATCATGAAAATATATTTTTTATTCATTTCTTTTCGTTTTCTTTGTTTTGTCTTCTCCTCTTAAAAAAAATAAAAACCCTAGATTATGTTCAGCCCTAGTTGTCGCTGTCAACCTAAGTTAGCTAACGTCATGTTGTCATTGCCTCACCGTCAACCCTAGTCGCCATCAACCCTAGTCAACCATTGCCTCATCGTCAGCCCTTGATCTCCATCATTGCCTCGTCCTTATCTAGACATTATAGTGACATCACCTCTGTTCAACTCAATGCAACATCAATGGGAAATAAAAATAATTAATTACTTTTTTAAATAAAAAAACCTTTGAGGGGCTCTGTGTATTGAATTATAACATATGAGTAAAAGAAAAACTTTGAGAACTCTAAAATGTCACTCCTAAATTTACTCCAAATGATGTGGACAGTTACATGTCAATTGTTGCTTTGTGTAGAATTGAACACCTATATAATTTACATAAATGCTACACTTTTTCTTGTACACATAGCATTATGTGGAAGCTAGCAGGGACCAGGGCCCCCCACCCGCCCTCCTTCCTCCCCTGTACAATTCCATTGCCAAGTTGATTTTTGTGAATTTATAATGAAGTTATCTTCAAAGTAGCTTGTTTAATTACAAGATGTGATTTAATGATGAATTCATCTAGACTAAAATGAAGCTCCAATCTGAATTAAATATTCATGTGTATATAATATATATCTATAAGCATACATGCAAACCTAGTGACATGTACATTAATCAAAATACTCAAATCGATATCATAAACTTATATTTAAAAGTCAATTTAAAGAAAAAAAAAAAAAAACTAGATCTTGGAATAAACAATTTTGTCTACCGTTTAGATTTATATAAGTAATCTCACCTATGAAGCATGGGTGGGGGTACGAGTACGGTACAGGTACGAGTGCAGGTACGCCGATACGGAAAACCTCAAAAAAAGTATGAAACGGGTACGGTTGCGGTACGTCGAAATAGATTTTTATTTTTATTTTCATTTTCATTTATAATTATGGTTAAAGGATCCAACCTACAAATTAAAATTAAACATCAAAACTAAAAAGAGAACTACAAAACTAAAAGACAAATATATTTCAATTCAACAATGCCAACACCAAAGGAAAAACAAATATCAGCTCCAAGAAGAAATGACAGATTAAGAAGAAATGATAGATTGTAAATATATTTCAATTCACACTCATCAATTTACACAGATTAAGAAGAAATGACAGATTGTAAATTAATTGAGAGATTGTAAATTATGATAACTTGCATACGTATAAAAAAAATACTCAATTGCACAATAATTGGAGAGATTGTATCTATTAATTGAGAGATTGTGTAATTGAAGAGGGTGTGATTTATTATACCAGCATGGTGTGATTTAAATTACACTCAAGAGAGGGTGTGATTTAAATTAATGACAGATCTGTGTATCAATTAATTGAGAGACTGCCCTTGTTTCAATCAATTAATTGAAGAGATTGTCACTTGCACACACTCAATGACAGATTGTAAAAAAATGCTCTACTACATTTACACAGATCAATAATCTCATCCATCAAAATTGCTGATCTGCAATGGCAAAAAAAAAAAAAAAAAAAAAAAGAAGAAACAGAGAGATGAGGAACTCTCACTGGAGGGAAGACGAAGAAAGGAACAGAGAAGAGGAAGAGCACTTCTTGATTTGCAGAAAAAAACGAAGAAGAAGAAGAAGAAGAACACTCATTGGAGGGCTTCGTCTCGTTGCGTTACTGTCTCCGTCGTTGTCGCTGGAGGGCTTCAAAGTGAAGAGATGTTGATGTTGTTGAAGAAGAAGAAGACGAAGAAGTTGACTGCGCCGTTCTCTTTGCTATGGCTGAAGTGAAGAGATTCAAGGAAGGGACAAAGGGGTGGTTTGGGATGATTTAAATAAGTGCACTTTTTGACTTTTTACAAAAAAACGTGAAATATGGGTTGGATTTGAAGTGATGTACTGGAGAGGTGATGTGACTTAAATAGGATGATGCGACCTAAATAGGATAGTGACTTTTTAACTTTTTGACTTTTTTGGATTATGCCAAACTAGCCCAAAAACGTGGTGTATATATATTCTTAATATTACAAAATAACAATGTATTTTTTGTTTTTTTTAATAAAAAACATAAATAAATTGCTCCGGTACCCCTAATTCTCTTACAAATTTTATTTTTTGTCCCGGTGTACCCGAAACGTACCAACAGCGTACCCATGTCGTACCCACGACATACCCAATTGAACCAAACATACCGGACCCCCTTTTGCCGTACCCGGTACGCGTGCAGCCGTACCCGGTACACGGTACCCGTACCCGATAAGTACCCAGTACTCGCACGACACTATTTTTGGAGTACCTGTGCTTCATAGAATCTCACTTACCTAACGTAGTAATAATGCATAGTTGCTTCTTGATCAAATTTGTCTTTGCTTTCCTTTTTTTAACAATAGTTTTACCTAAGCAAGTATGATTCACCATTCTCTTCTTAGAATTTATACAACAAATCAAGGCTTTGTTGATGATTTAAGACAATTAGAAACGATCAACTTTATTTTGATAATGTGGTTAACTATTTTTGTTTTGGGGATAATGAAATGAATTAATACAAATGGTTGAATGTTAACTAGAGCAAAATTACTTCATAAGAGTTAGGTGCTTTGGCTCTATGTTTATGTCACGCACCCTATTAGCAATAATATCATAGAACTTCATTAAACTAATGATTGTTGGATCCTAGCTACGAGATCAAAGATCTTAGAGAAACACGTTTTTCATTTTTGGGATTAAGATCCATTATAATAGAGGTAGTCTCAATTCTTAAGTTGTCTCACTGCAGGTAGTGTTTATTTTTTACGTTAACATAGTATCGGAGTAGCTTTTGCTTAAAATCATGAAAATATATTTTTTATTCATTTCTTTTCGTTTTCTTTGTTTTGTCTTCTCCTCTTAAAAAAAATAAAAACCCTAGATTATGTTCAGCCCTAGTTGTCGCTGTCAACCTAAGTTAGCTAACGTCATGTTGTCATTGCCTCACCGTCAACCCTAGTCGCCATCAACCCTAGTCAACCATTGCCTCATCGTCAGCCCTTGATCTCCATCATTGCCTCGTCCTTATCTAGACATTATAGCAACATCACCTCTGTTCAACTCAATGCAACATCGTCATTTGGTTGTCATCTAAGAAGTATATACCCGGACACGGACATAGACATACAAATTTTCAAAAAAAGGGGGACACGATATGCTAGGGATATGCTTAACATATATAATTATATTTAACAAGCTCAGGCCATAGGTCCTTTTTATAGACTTTTTTGTTTCGAGTCTATAAGGACATTATATGTTTATCAGTCCAAATTAACATTTTGTTTGGATTCACATATCTATCTAACCAAAACTACCAAACCCACCTCAGTGATTCTAGGCAACTCTCTCTCTCTCTCTCTCTCTCCATACTATGGTGTAATGTGCCACTCCAGGATCACACAACCACTATAATAGGCGGCGAGTTACGGTACCAGATCGGGCAAAACACCTACATCAAACTTGTACTCCATGCCCAAAACCACAAGACCTCTGCCCTAAATGGCGTCCTCCTCAACCGCTCCTTCGGTGGCGACGCCAATCCCGTCGTTGAGATTGCCGACTCCATCCCCCTCTTCCACTATCGGCCTCATCCCTCCCCTCGAGATCACTGTAATTCAAGTATCTTTTCGTCTGTCTAGATTTTTTACTCTAGTGCTCTTATCATATGACTCATCATCTCTCCTTACTTCACAGTTGTACATCTCCTTCCTTTTATATTATTATTAATATTGTTAGTGGGTTTAGTATGTCTGTTATATCTGTTTGGTCTATCCTACTGTCTGATAGGTCTGTTATTCCGTCTGTCTTTTATGTTCCTCAGTTATCTTTAGTTCATTATCTATCAGTCAGCTTGATGCCTCCGATTTTGATGTTATATTTTTTTCTTCTATTAATTTTGCGCAGGATTGAATGTCCAAGTAACAGATTGGGATTAGCTATAGAGTTGGATACCTCTATGTGGTGGAGAGGTTGCATTTGCCTATGACTCTGGCTGTTTTTTTCTCTTTTCAATTAGATTCTCTGTCGAGTCCTCTTTATTTGTTACATTCTAGATTATGACATTTATCTGTTGACTGTTTACAGTCTTTAGCTCAATCAGGTTTATTGGGTAAGGTTTCTCTTAGTCAACTTACTGAGTGTTGAGGGTGTAAACTTACCAAAATCACAGCCTTACATTTACGTCAAAGTACTTGTATTTTTGTATACTATTTTCTTTAATTTATACTAATGTCTGGGGCCCTTCTCCTCCTACTCTCACCAAAGGGAGTTTTGCATACTATGTGTCATTTGTTGATGGCTACACCTGTTACATTTGCATTTATCTTATGACTCATAAGTCTGACTTCTACCAGATGTACTGTACTTTTTAGTCTATGATCACTATGGTCTGCTATTAAATTGTTACGGTCTAACTTTGGTGGGGAATATTTCAAAATTGAGTTTTGTGAGTATTTGGCTAATTTGGGTACCATTCACCAAACTTTTTATACTCATACACCCGCCCAAAATGATTAAGTTGAGCGTAAACACCGTCACCTTCATCTCTTTGAGGCAACTAGGTCTCTTCCTTTCTCTACCTATGTTCTGGCTCTGATTTGGAGTGAGACAGTTCTTACTGCTGTTTTTCTTCATAATCGTATGCCTAGTCCCCTTCTATTTGGTCATTCTCCTTATGAGGCTTTGTTTTCTCAACTTTCCAATTATTCCCTCCTTCGTGTTTTTGGGTTTTCTTGTTTTGCCTTTCTCTTCTATAAAGATAGGACCAAACTTAGTGCTCGGTTTGTCATGTGTGTCTTTTTGGGTTATAGTCTTACTCAGAAAGTTTACTGTTGTTACGACTGTATTTCTCGTTGCCTTTATGTCTCACACCATGTTGCCTTTCTCAAACGTCTATTTTACTTTCAACTTCCTTCTATCACTGCCCCAGTTTCCAAAACAAATTTGGTTCACATTAATCAATTTCCCTCTAAGGTCCTTTCTGATGAATACATCTCTACTATTCCCTATAAGCTTATCCTCTCTTCTCCTCCTTACCCCTCTTGCTAAGTACCTCTCTATTGTCCCATGAGTTTGTTCCCCTTTCTTTTCTTGTTCCTCATTCTGCTCATCCTCCTCCTTTGCTAGTTTATTCTTGTCGCAAGGCTCTCCCCTATTGGTTGTTTCCGTCCCTTGTTAGTGATCATACTACTTCTGAAGACATTGATCCTAATGGCCATCGGTATCCTCTTTGCAACTGTAAACAGGTAGTCAAACTTGATTTTGCTAAAACATATTTTTTTCCTTCATATTGCACCTTTTTTTTTTCTACTATTTATTCTTTTTCAGAACCCCAGTCTTACAGGAGGCCTGTCTGGATCCTAATTGGGTTCAAATTATGGAGGATGAGTTGTCTACATTGCAGAAGACTGCTACTTAGGAGCTGGTTCCTATACCTGTTGGTAAGAATCTGGTTGGTTGCAAATCGGTCTATAAAGTTAAGACTCATTTTGCTGGTTCTCTCTAGCGCTATAAAGCTCGAATGGTTGCCAACGTTTTCTTACAGGAGTATAGTATTGATTATGAGGAGACATTTGCCCCTGTTGCCAAGATGACTATTGTCCATACTTTGATTTTTTGTTGCTGCTATTTGTCATTGGCCTCTATATTAGATGGATGTTAAAATACTTTTCTTAATGGTCATCTCACTGAGGAGGTTTACATGCGTTCTATCCCTAGCCTTCCTCATTCCTTTGGACAGGTTTGTCGTCTTCAATGTGCTTTGTATGATCCGAAGCAATTTCTTTGTGCTTAGCCTGATCACTTTCAAACGACTGTTGCTCAGCTTGGGTTTCATTCTTGTGCCTAGGATTCTACTTTGTTTTTCTTCCACACATCTGCTAGTTTTGTTGTCCTGTTACTTTATATTGACGATATGATCATCACTGACTTTGACTTTTTTGCTATCTTTGCTGTCAAACATCTCTTTCGCACCTTTGAAATGAAGGATCTGGGCCCTTTATGGTATCTTCTTGGTATTGAGGTTGCCTATTCTTCAAAGGGGTATTTTCTTTCTCAAGCCAAGTATGCCAATGTAGTTGTTCACCATCTTGGCCTTTCTGATACTCCTATTGAGCTTAATGTGAAGCTTAACACTATGAAGGTGCCCCTCTGGATGATCTTACTTTATATCGAGAGCTTGTGGGTTGCTTGATTTACCTAGCTATCACTTACCCTAATCTTGTCTATGTTGTTCATGTGGTTAGCTAGTTTGTTTCTGCTCTTTGTTCTACTCATTGGGTTGCTTTTGTTTGGATTCTATGTTATGTCCAATGTACTATTTTTCAGGGCTTGGTATTAGCTTCTACTTTCTCTTTGGACTTGGTGGCCTATGCTGATTCTGATTAGGCTAGTAATGTCAATGATCAGAAGTCTACTTCTGGTTTCTGTATGTTTTTTAGCGATTCCTTGATATCTTGGAAAAGCAAGAAACAAATTGTTGTGGTTTGCTTTACTGCTGAAACTGAGTATTATGCTATGGCTCATGCTAGTGCGGAGATTGTCTACCTTTGTTGTCTCTTATTTGACTTGGGCGTCCCTCTGTCCTTTTTGACCTCTCTCTACTATGACAACCGAAGTGTTATTCAGATTGCCCATAACACTATCTTTCATGAATAGATGAAGCACAGTGAGATTGATTATGAATTTGTTTGTTAACATCTATTGTCTAGCTCTATCTCGCTTCATTTTGTCACTTCGGCTCTACAACTTGCTGACTTCTTTACCAAGATTCCCACAACTATTTGGTTTTGGTTTCTTCTTGACAAACTCTTAATATTTTCTGCTAAAACACCTTGAGTTTGAGTAGGGATGTCAGAATATATTAGTGTATATATGGCATATATTCTGAGATTGTGTAAATATTTTGTATAATTAAGCATTATTCATATTTTTTATTTAGTCTTAGGGTTAGAGTTTTATATAAGATGATGTACTTTGTATTACAATATAAGTTGAATATACAATTCTCATTTAGAAATCTTACAGTTATCACCAACAAAGGTACGATAGCTAGAAGTGGAACGATGACCATTGCGACTTCTAGCCCAATCAGCATCACTAAAGCCAGTGACAAACAAAGAAGTAGAAGGACAATACAATAGACCACGACTATGAGCACTCTTGAGTTAACAGAACATACAACACAACATCAAAGTGAGGATGACGAAGAGCATGTATAAACTGACTAACCAAACTTACGTCATATGTAATATCGAGACAGATATAGTAAGATAAATTATTTTTGTAACCAATTGATTATACTAACCAACATTGGAAAACAACGCATCAGGCTCACCATCAAGTTTGGTAGACGAGTCCATAGGTGTATCAATCGTTTGGGCACTTAAGAGCCTAGTCTTAGAGAGAAGATCAAGCGCATACTTCCATTGAGAAAGGAGAAGACCTTGAGAAGAATGAGCATCGTCAATCCCAAGAAAATACCAAAGATTCCTCAAGTCCGTAGTATGAAATTGACAGCTTAAATAGTGTTTTAAAGCAGCAGTCTCAGTATAGTCACTGCTAGAAATGATAATGTCATTTGTTAGAATATTTCCTTGTTTCCTTATTTAGATTAGATTGTGATTGATTGATTGTAATTCCTTAATCAATCAATCAATATAAAAAGTGATTCCTTAATCAGTGCCTTAGGGCTTTCTTTTGTAACAGTTGATTGACTAATAGAAAAGGTAATGATATCATAATCATCACCCAAGCTTTATATTCTCTTAAATTACATGGTATCAAAGCCAAAACCCTAAAAATCGTCACCCACACAGTTGCTGCCACCAACCAGCCATCACCCATCCTCCACCGCTGGTCCTTGAGTCTCTATCGGAACCAACCAAGGTCCCACAAAGCTATTTCGACTTTAGCCGAAGGCCCTTTTGGCCTAGTCGACCCTTGTGAGGGCTATCCTAGCCTCTCTTTGTGTATTTCGGCTCCTGTGGGTGAGTGTTTGAGGGCTTCCCATCTTCTGTTGCCTCAAGTTTCTTTTCCTCTACTTTCTTGAACACAGTTCAACACTTGTTTTGATTGGAGGTTCGTTTTTCCATATTTGATTTATTTTTTGGGTCTATAGATGATCCATTAATCTGTTTGTTATGCTCCCATAGTGGTCTGTATATGATTTTGCTTGTTTTAGCCCATTCCATTCCTCTTTCTATTCTTGTGATTCGTGGAATGGTTTTGGGTTGAAATTGTAGAGTTCTTATAGCTGACCTAACTAGTGAATCCACCACTATTTCTCACCCATCTAAAGGGGAGAGCTCTAGTCATGTTATGCCTACTACATTTAAGAACCTAAACCATAGCCTCAAAATCACCACCGCTCTGTTGAATGGTCAGAGTTACCTTTTATGATCTCAGTGTCTTGACACTTTTTCTAAGGAGTAGGGGGAAGATGGAATATGTTAATGGAAGAGTTCGCACACCAGGTATTACGAATCCTGGCTATGACTAGTGGGCAATTACCAACTCTTTAATCATGGGGTGCCTCATTCATTTCATAGTTCTTCAGATTGGTGAAGGCTACTTATCCATGGATACTGCCCGGGATATTTAGGAAGTAGTCGCTGCTACATATTCTCAGAAAGGGAATTTTTTTTTCAATTTTTTGAGTTGCGCTGGTCTATTGAACATTCAGTATGGGGGGAGCAGACAGTTCTCCAGTATTACACCTTTCTGACTAATGGTTGGAAATGCCTAGATCATCTTCTAGATTACAAGTCTGTTTGTACAGTTCACTCAATTGGTTAACAGAAGTTTCTTGCACAGAAGAGGGTTTTTAAGTTTCTGAAAGGCCTCAATGTAAAGTTTAATACCCTAATCTTGTCTATGTTGTTCATGTGGTTAGCTAGTTTGTTTCTGCTCTTTGTTCTACTCATTGGGCTGCTTTTGTTTGGATTCTATGTTATGTCCAATGTACTATTTTTCAGGGCTTGGTATTAGCTTCTGCTTTCTCTTTGGACTTGGTGGCCTATGCTGATTCTGATTAGGCTAGTAATGTCAATGATCAGAAGTCTACTTCTGGTTTCTGTATGTTTTTTAGCGATTCCTTGATATCTTGGAAAAGCAAGAAACAAATTGTTGTGGTCTGCTTTACTGCTGAAGCTGAGTATTATGCTATGGCTCATGCTAGTGCGGAGATTGTCTACCTTCGTTGTCTCTTATTTGACTTGGGCGTCCCTCTGTCCTTTTTGACCTCTCTCTACTATGACAACCGAAGTGTTATTCAAATTGCCCATAACACTATCTTTCATGAATAGATGAAGCATAGTGAGATTGATTATAAATTTGTTTGTTAACATCTGTTGTCTAGCTCTATCTCGCTTCATTTTGTCACTTCGGCTCTACAACTTGCTGACTTTTTTACCAAGATTCACACAACTATTTGGTTTTGGTTTCTTCTTGACCAACTCTTAATGTTTTCTGCTAAAACACCTTGAGTTTGAGCAGGGATGTCAGAATATATTAGTGTATATATGGCATATATTCTGAGATTGTGTAAATATTTTGTATAATTAAGCATTATTCATATTTTTTATTTAGTCTTAGGGTTAGAGTTCTATATAAGATGATGTACTTTGTATTACAATATAAGTTGAATATACAATTCTCATTTAGAAATCTTACAGTTATCACCAACAAAGGTACGATAGCTAGAAGTGGAACGATGACCATTGCGACTTCTAGCCCAATCAACATCACTAAAGCCAGTGACAAACAAAGAAGTAGAAGGACAATACAATAGACCACGACTATGAGCACTCTTGAGTTAACAGAACATACAACACAACATCAAAGTGAGGATGACAAAGAGTATGTATAAACTGACTAACCAAACTTACGTCATATGTAATATCGAGACGGATATAGTAAGATAAATTATTGTCGCAACCAATTGATTATACTAACCAACATTGGAAAACAACGCATCAGGCTCACCATCAAGTTTGGTAGACGAGTCCATAGGTGTATCAATCGTTTGGGCACTTAAGAGCCTAGTCTTAGAGAGAAGATCAAGTGCATACTTCCGTTGAGAAAGGAGAAGACCTTGAGAAGAATGAGCATCGTCAATCCCAAGAAAATACCAAAGATTCCTCAAGTCCGTAGTATGAAATTGACAGCTTAAATAGTGTTTTAAAGCAGCAATCTCAGTATAGTCACTGCTAGAAATGATAATGTCATTTGTTAGAATATTTCCTGGTTTCCTTATTAGATTAGATTGTGATTGATTGATTGTAATTCCTTAATCAATCAATCAATATAAAAGGTGATTCCTCAATCAGTGCCTTAGGGCTTTCTTTTGTAATAGTTGATTGACTAATAGAAAAGGTAATGATATCATAATCATCACCCAAGCTTTATATTCTCTTAAATTACATGGTATCAAAGTCAAAACCCTAAAAATCGTCACCCACACAGTTGCTGCGACCAACCAGCCATCACCCATCCTCCACCGTTGGTCCTTGAGTCTCTATCGGAACCAACCAAGGTCCCACAAAGCTATTTCGACTTTAGCCGAAGGCCCTTTTGGCCTAGTCGACCCTTGTGAGGGCTATCCTAGCCTCTCTTTGTGTATTTCGGCTCCTGTGGGTGAGTGTTTGAGGGCTTCCCATCTTCTGTTGCCTCAAGTTTCTTTTCCTCTACTTTCTTGAACACAGTTCAACACTTGTTTTGATTGGAGGTTCGTTTTTCCATATTTGATTTATTTTTTGGGTCTATAGATGATCCATTAATCTGTTTGTTATGCTCCCATAGTGGTCTGTATATGATTTTGCTTGTTTTAGCCCATTCCATTCCTCTTTCTATTCTTGTGATTCGTGGAATGGTTTTGGGTTGAAATTGTAGAGTTCTTATAACTGACCTAACTAGTGAATCCACCACTACTTCTCACCCATCTAAAGGGAAGAGCTCTAGTCCAGTTATGCCTACTACATTTAAGAACCTAAACCATAGCCTCAAAATCACCACCGCTCTGTTGAATGGTCAGAGTTACCTTTTATGATCTCAGTGTCTTGACACTTTTTCTAAGGAGTAGGGGGAAGATGGAATATGTTAATGGAAGAGTTCACACACCAGGTATTACGAATCCTGGCTATGACTAATGGGAGATTACCAACTCTTTAATCATGGGGTGCCTCATTCATTTCATAGTTCTTCAGATTGGTAAAGGCTACTTATCCATGGATACTGCCCTTGGGAAGTAGTCACTGCTAAATATTCTTAGAAAGGGAATTTTTTTTTAGTTTTTTGAGTTGCACTGGTCTATTGAACGTTCAGTATAGGGGGAGCAGACAGTTCTCCAGTATTACACCTTTCTGACTAATGGTTGGAAATGCCTAGATCATCTTCTAGATTGCAAGTCTGTTTGTACAGTTCACTTAATTGGTTACCAGAAGTTTCTTGCACAGAAGAGGGTTTTTAAGTTTCTGGAAGGCCTCAATGTAAAGTTTAATCTAGTCCGGAGTCGTGTCCTTGACATGGATGTTCTTCCATCTCTTCAAGAGGCCTTTGTATATATACAGAATGAGGAGAGTCGTTGTTCTGCTATGTTACCACCGGCTACTGGAGACCGTTCAGCATTACTTTTTACTCCTCGAGATGGGATGGGTTTATCACTACCTCTTTACCATCCTCCAAGGAAGGATACTGTGTTCTGTGATTACTGCTGCAAGCCGTGGCATACTCGTGAGATGTGTTGGAAGCGTCATGGAGCTCCATCAAGGAGTTGGGTTAATCAATCTGGTACTAGAGGCTGTCGATTAGTCCAGTCTAGTGGATGTGGCTCTAATCCACAGCCCCATCAGTCTAGTGCTGTTGACACCCTTAATTCTACTTCTGCTTTAGTTGGTCCGATTTCTGATAGTTTATCTAGCAGGACTTCTTTTGAGCTTGAGGATGTTCTGCGTCATTTGCTAGCCCACCGGTCTCCTACTGCTCCTAGTGCATCTTCCTCGTCATTTGCCCGCTTAGGTAACTTAGCCTCTTCTCCTAGCGCTTTTCTTTCCTATAAGTCTTTGCTATGAATTATTGATTTTGGTACCTCAGATCAAATGTCTGGGTCTTTTGACCTGTTCTCAACATATAAGCTCTCTTCAGGTCAAGACAAAGTTAGGATTACAAATGGTACTATTTCTTCTATCTCTGGGAAATGTTTAATTCATGTTACCCCTACCTTACCTCTGTCTTCAGTGCTCACGTTTCCAATTTTTCTGTTAATCTTCTATCCTTGAGTCGTATTACTAAGGATTTGAGGTGTAGTGTGACATTTTTTCCTGATCATTGTCTTTTTCAAGACCTTGTCACGAGGAGGACGATTGGTAGTCGTAATGCAGAAAATGGTCTCTATTTCTTGGATCAGCCGAACAAGTTTGCTCATCATTCTAACTAGTTCCCAACCACCTAGGAGGATTTATGGTTATGGCATTGGCGTCTTGGGCATCCTTCTGTTCATTTACTTGGGCATTTATTTCTATCTATTTTTACAAACAATAATCTGTCTAAGTTTCTTTGTGAGTCTTGTCAACTTGGCAAATAATACCGAGCTTCTTTGCTCGAAGTCTTAATAAAAGTTTAGTTTCTTTTTTCTTTTATACATTCTGATATGTAAGGTCCATCTCGTGTTGTGTCTTTAAAAGGCTATAGATGGATTGTTACCTTTATCAATGATTTTTCTCGTACTACTTGGGTTTATCTCATGAAAGAAAAAAGTCAGGTTCTCTCTGTGTTTCAAAATTTTAATGAAATGATTTGTACTCAGTTTAGGGCAATTGTCAAAATCTTGCGTTCTGATAATGGGGGTGAATACATCGATTTAGGGTTAGAGAACTATTTTTCCACTCGTGGCACTAGACATCAGATATCTTGCACCAATACTCCTTAACAAAATGGGGTTGTAGAGCGCAAGAATCATCATCTTCTTGATATGGCTAACTGCATATGTTTTTCTATGAGTATGCCTTGGGGCGAGGCCGTTCTCACCTCAACCTATCTCATTAATCGTCTTCCTACCCAGGTTTTGTAAAAACAAGCTCCACTTCAAGTTCTTCTCAGTTTAGAGTCTTTGTTTTCTATTCCTTCTAAAATATTTGGTTGTGTTTGTTTTGTCTACAGTCATTCTCCTACTCGTGGTAAGTTAGACTTTCGCTCTCTCAAGTGTGTTTTCCTCGGATACTCTATAAGTGTTATCACCCTCATTCTCGTAAGTGGTTTGTGCCCATGGATGTCACCTTTTTTGAGTTCCAGTCCTACTTTTTGTCTTCTCCAATGTCACAGTCATTCTTTCGGGAGCCTTGGTGTGAAGAGATTTCTATTGTCCTTGTTGCTCCTATGGTGGAACCAGTTGTTCCTGCTCCACCTATTATTGGGACTATAGAATCTAATGCCACCAAGGACAGGGAAGGGCAAGTTTATGTTAAGGACAAAGACAGACAGAAAGTTACTTGGATACAAGAAACCACTTCTGCTCACCCACTGCCATCTCTTGCTTCTAATAAGAGTCCAGGTAACTTTGAATCTCTTGTTTCTCTTGAGTCTACTAATATTGCTATTCCTAACACTACTGATCTTGATATTCCTATTGCCAAGAGAAAGGGTGTGAGATCTTGTACACAACATCTTACCTCAAATTTTGTATCCTACTCTCATTTGTCTTCTTCATATAGAGTCTTTGTGTTAAACATTTCCTTTGTCAGTATTCCTAACTATTTTTAGGATGCTCTCGCTACCTTTGAATGGAAAACTTGCCATGATTGAGGAAACAAAAACAATTCGTAAAAATGGCACTTGGGAATTAACTGAGTTACCTAAAAGCAAACGACCGGTGAGATGCAAATGGGTATATATTGTGAAGCACAATGCAAATGATTCTATTGAGCGTTACAAGGCTCGACTTGTGGCAAAAGATTTCATTCAGACTTATGGAGTAGACTATCAAGAGACTTTTGTACTAGTGGCTAAGATGAATTCAGCTAGAATACTTCTCTCTCTAGCAGCTAATTTAGATTGGCCACTTTATCAGTGTGATGTAAAGAATGCTTTCTTACATGGTAATCTAGAAGAAGAGGTATATATGGATATTCCTCTTGGTTTTGAGGATCATCAGGCAGAGGGTAAAGTATGCAAGTTTCGGAAGTCGTTATATGGTCTCAAACAGTCTCCAAGGGCTTGGTTTGAGAGATACACTCAAGCTATACTTAAATATGGTTTCAAACAAAGTTAGGCAGATCACACTTTGTTTGTAAAACATTTCTCATGTGGTAAGACTATAGCTCTCATTGTTTATGTGGATAACATAGTGCTTATAGGCGATGATAGTGAGAAAATACCTCTGTTGAAGAAATATTCAGCTAGTGAGTTTGAAATCAAAGTCTTGGGGAACTTGAAGTACTTTTTGGGAATCGAAGTTGCTCGTTCCAAGGATGGGATTTTCGTCTCACAAAGGAAATATGTTCTTGACCTTTTGAAGGAAACAGGGATGCTTGGATGTAAGGCCTATGATACCCCACTGGAACCTAATCAGAAACTTGGTGATGATGAAGGAGGAACAGCTATTGATAGGGAGAGTTATCAGCGACTAGTGGGTATGCTCATTTATTTATCTCACTCTCATCCTGATATTGTTATTGCTGTCAGTATGGTTAGCTAGTTTATGTATGCTCCTCATCAAATTCACTTAGAGGCAGTTATAAGAATTTCGAGGTACTTGAAATCTTCTCCTGTAAAGGGTTTTTACTTTTCCAAACATGATCACCTCAGAGTGGAAGCCTACACAGATGCTGATTGGGTAGGGTCAATAATTGATAGGAGATCTACATTAGGATATTGTACCTTTGTGGGCGGCAATCTTGTTACTTGGAGGAGTAAGAAACAGAATGTGGTGGTTAGATCGAGTGCAGAAGCTAAGTTTAGAGCTATGGCACAAGGTGTGTGTGAACTCTTGTGGATCAGACTGTTGAGTGATCTGGGGATGGGCCAGACAGACTATGTGACTATAGTGTGATAATAAGGCTACCATCAACATAACTCACAATCTTGTTTAACATGACAAGACAAAGCCTGTTGAGATTGATCGCCATTTCATCAAAGAGAAACTCACCAGTGGCATGATATGTACTCCTTTTGTGAAGTGAGGCAAACAACTTGCAGATATCCTTACTAAGGGAGTTGGGAGTAAACCATTTCATGACATTCTAGGCAAGCTGGGCATGCGAGATATCTTTGGAGACCTCTATGTGGTGGAGAGCTTGCATCTGCCTATGATGACCTCTCTGGCTGCTTTTTTCTCTTTTCAGGTAGATTTTCTGTCGATTCCATTTTATTTGTGGCATTCTAGATTAGGACATTTGGCTGCTGACCGCTTACGATCTTTAGCTCTGTCAGGTTTATTGAGTAAAGTTTCTCCTAGTCAACTTACTGAGTGTTGGGGGTGTAAACTTGAGAAAATAACAACCTTATCTTTTTGTGAAAGTACTTATGTTTCTGATACACCGTTTTCTTTAGTTCATACTGATGTCTGAGGCCTTTCTCCTATTTTTACCAAAGGGGGTTCTGCATACTATGTGTTATTTGTTGATGATTGCATTCGTTACACTTGGGTTTATCTCATAACTCATAAGTCCGACTTCTACCAGATATACTGTACTTTTTAGTCGTTGATCACTACTCAGTTTGGGTTTACTATTAAATTGTTATGATCTGACTTAGGTGGTGAATATTTTAAAACTGAGTTCTGTGAGTATTTGGCTAATTTGGGTACCATTCACCGAACTTCTTGTAATGATACACCTATCCAAGATGGTCAAACGAAGCGTAAACACTATCATCTCCTTGAGACAACTAGGTCTCTTTTTCTCTCTGCCTCAGTTTCGGCTTCATTTTAGGGTGAGGCAATTTTGACTGTTGCTTTTCTCAATCTTATGCCTACTCACTTTCTCACTGGTCAGTCTCCTTATGAGACTCTGTTTTCTCAACTTTCTAATTACTCCCTCCTTCGTGTGTTTGGATCTACTTGTTTTGTCTTTCTTCCCCGTAAAGATAGGACCACACTTAGTGCTTAGTCTATCATGTGTGTCTTTTTGGGTTACAGTCTTACTTAGAAAGGCTATTGCTGTTACGACCCTATTTCCCATCGCTTTTATGTCTTCCGCCACGTTTCTTTTCTCAGACGTCTGTCTTACTTTTAGCTTCCTCCTATCACTACCCTGATTTCCTAATGAGTATATCTCTACTGTTCCCTATGAGCTTATTCCCCCTTCTCCTCCTACTCCTCTCCTACTGAGTACCTCTCTATTGTCCCCCATGGGTGTTCTCCTTCTGCTCCTTCTCCTCCTCCATTATCAGTCTATTCTCGTCGCAAGGCTCTCCTTCCACCGGTTGTCTTTGCCCCTACTGTTGATCCTCCTGCTTCTGATGACTCTAATTTTGCTAACTGTTAGTATCCCCTTCGCATTTGTAAACAGGTAGTCAAACCTGGTTTTGTTAAAACGTGCTTTTCTCCTTCATACTACACTTTTTTGTTTGATATTCACTCTTTTTCAAAACTCTAGTCTTACAAGGAGACCTATCAGGATCTTAATTGGGTTCGAGTTATAGAGGTTGAGTTGTGTGCATTGCAAAATAATGGTACTTGGCAGCTGGTTCTTTTGCCTACTAGCAAGAATCTAGTTGGTTTCAAATCGGTCTATAAATTTAAGACTCATTCTGATGGTTCTCTCGAGCGCTAGCCAAAGGTTTCTCACAGGAATATGGTGTTGATTATAAGGAGACCTTTGCCCCATTGCCAAGATAACTACTGTCTATACTTTGATTTCTGTTGTTGCTGTTCGTCATTGGCCTCTCTATCAGATGGATGTTAAGAATGATTTTCTTAATGGTCATCACGCTGCAGAGGTGTACATGCGTCCTCCCATTGGTCTTCCTTATTCTTCTAGACAAGTGTGTCATCTTCGCCGTACTCTTTATGGTTTGAAACAGTCTCCCTGCGCTTGGTATGACTGTTTTTAGACAGCTATTACTCAGCTTGGGTTTCACTCTTGTACCTAAGATTCTGCTTTGTTTCTCCTCCACACCTCTACTAGTTTTGTTGCCCTGTTACTTTATGTGGATGATATGATCATCACTGGTTCTAGCTCTTCTTCTATCTCTGAGGACAAGCAACATCTCTTCCGTACCTTTGAAATGAAGGATCTGGGCCCATTGAGGTATTTTCTTGGTATTTAGAAAGCTTCTTCTCCCAAGGGATATTTTTTATCTCAGGCCAAGTATGCAAATGAGGTTATTCATCGTGTCGGTTTTATCGACACTAAGATTTCTGATACCCCAATTAAGCTTAATGTAAAGCTTAATGCTACTGATGGTGTCTCTCTGGATGATCCTACTTTATATCGAGAGATTGTAGGTTGCTTAGTCTATCTAACAGTTACTCGTCTTGATCTTTCCTATACTGTTCATGTGGTTAGCCAGTTCATTTCTGCTCCTTGTTCTACACATTGGGCTGCTTTGGTTCGGATTCTTTGCTATCTCTGGGATACTATATTTCAGGGCTTACTGTTGCCTTCTACTTCCTCTTTAAACTTGGTGGCTTATGTTGATTCTGATTGGGATGGCGATGTTAATGATTGCAAGTCCACTTTTAGTTTCTGTTTATTTCTTGACAATTCTTTGATCTCGTAGGAAAACAAGAAACAAACTGTTGTTGCTCGCTTTACTGGCGAAACTTAGTACCGTGCTATAGTTCATGCTACTACTGAGATTGTTTGGCTTCGTTGTCTCTTATTTGATTTGGGTATCCCTTAGCCTTTTCCGACCTCTCTCTACTATGACAACTGCAGTGCTATTCAGATTGCCCATAACACTATTTTCCATAAGCAGACAAAACACATTGAGATTGATTGTCACTTTATCGGTCAGCATTTGTAGTTTGCCTTTATCTTACGTCCTTTCGTCTCTTCAGCTCTACAACTTGCTGACTTCTTTACCAAGACACATCATTGTTCGGTTTCAATTTCTTCTTGGCAAACTCTCAGTATTTTCTGTTCAAACACCGTGAGTTTAAGCTGGGGTGTGAGAATATTAGCGTATCTCTATATATGGTAGTATATATTTTGTATATATGTTGAGACATTGCAAGGGATTGTAAATATTCTCTTTTCTTTTTAGTCTTAGGGTTAGGATTACTATATAATTAGGTGTATCCTCGTATTACATTCACAATTGAATATGCATCTCTTATTTTGAAATCTTACACATGGATTGAAAATCCACTATTGGTGTCTGTGTGTTTCTCGATGATTCTTTTATCTCTTGGAAGAGTAAAAAGATAATGTTGTTGCTCGGTCTTCTGCTGAGGTTGAGTATCCTGCTATGGCTACTACTGTAGCTAAAATTGTGCGCTTACGTTGGTTGCTTGCAGATTTTGGCATTTCTTTGTCGGCTCCTACTCCCATGTATTATGATAATAAGAGTGCCATTCAGATTACCCATAACTCTATCTTTCATAAGGGAATGAAGCATATTGAGATTGATTGTCACTTTGTATGTCATCGTCTTTAGCTTCATACCTTGTCCTTACCTTTTGTTCCATCCACTATGTAGTTAGCCAATTTCTTCACGAAGTCTCAAACTACTATGTGCTTCCGATTTATGCTTGACAAACTCTCGATGCTTCCTATTGTTACATCATGAGTTAAGCATATATTATTTTATATTCTTGTGGGGTAGATTACTCCTTATTACTCTTTAGGGTTTCCTTAGCTTTATTATAAATTCCTCTTGTAATGTTTTTGATTAAGTTGAATAATATAGTTTTATATTTTTCTCTCTTCTAATCTAAATTAGCACTATACAACTTGGTTTTTGTCCTAGTACACATGATTTTTCCCTCTTTGTTCGTCGCACTTCTATTGGCCATCTTCTTCTTCTTCTATATGTGGATAATATGATCTTCATTGGGTCCAACTTGCTTGCTATACAGGATGTCAAACATTAGCTTTTTCAAGAATTTGAGATGAAAGATTTGGGTCCTCTTCATTATTTTCTTGGCATTGAGATTGCATCATCTCCCAAGGAGCATCTTTTGCCTCAAACCAAGAATGCTAGTGACATTCTCTCTCATATCCATCTCACCCATGACAAAGTGGTTGATACTCCACTTGAATTACATGCCAAGTTCACTACTTCTGATGGTATACTTCTTGATGATCCTACTGCAGATCATGAATTGGTTGGTTGTTTGGTTTATCTCACTACGACCGGTCCTGATATCTCTTGTGTTGTTCACATTCTTAGTCAGTTTGTCTTCACTCTCCACTCTATCCACTGAGCTGCCTTGTTACGCTCTTTATGCTACATTCGTCGTACTGTACTTCAATATTTGCTACTACTAGCCAACTTAGGCTTGTGAGGTGGGCTTGGAAATTTGGACCAGCCAGCTGGCACCCCAAAGGCCCAAAGTTACAAAACCAAGGAGTTCTAGCCTATGTGGCTTTGGCTACCAAGTGTCTCCTAAGGGAAGGTCTTGGGTTCCACTCCTATGAGTGGAATAGGAGAGGGTGTGAGTTCAACTCCTCTAAGGTATTAATCTAACAACTAACAATAACTTTCACCGATCAAAAGAAAATACCCAAAGTTACAAGTAAATTTTTTAATTTTTTTAAAAATTTGTGAACGGGCCCATTACAGTTATAACGTGGGCATTTATATCCGGTTCACATTGGTTCGTAACATGAACCAGACGGTTCATGTGTGATATTTAATCACAGTGGTATAATTGAGTGTATCCGACTTGGGGCCCAAAAGCCGTTACGAACCAGTTGGTATTGTAAGAAGTTAATGTATTATTGATTGATATATTGTTGTGTATATACAAATGGTGAGTGGCTCATTATGTAGAGAGGTGAGGGTAGTAGGTGAGGAGTAGGTGAGGAGTAGGTGGTGGTAGGTGATGATAAATTGGTGTAGGTGATGGTAAATTTTAACAGCCCCCGCAAACTCAAGGAGGGTAGAAACTAACCAACTTGAGTTTGGAGAGAAGTAACAAAACAAGAAAATACATAAAAATAAAAGAGGATAAGAGACACTGTATGGTCGTGTCAGACCATTGGTGAAGACACTGGATGGTGGTGTCATAACGTTGTAGAGGACACTGGATGGCGGTGTCAGACCGATGTAGAGGACAGTTTATGGGGTCATGTCGGACCGTGTAGCAGACACTGATGTGAACAGTTGTTGTGACAGTTTACGGAGTCTTGCTGGACCCTTGTAGAAACTAACCGGAATCAATGTCGGGACAGTTTACAGAGTCTTGTCGGACCCATAAAAGAGCTAACCGGAATCAATGTCGGGACAGTTTACAGAGTCTTGTCGGACCCCTAAAAGTCGCACCCTCAAAAGGTGTGCCCAATCTTTCAAAAAGGCGTGCCATCAAAAGGCGTGCCCAAATGCATAAAAAGGCGTGCCAGATATGATGGCGAGGCACGTGAGGGCTTGTCTGGGCGGCCCTGTTATTTCGTCTAGCGTCAAGTGGCGGGATACGTGGCTTGCCTCGCTATTTTAACAAGGTTGATCGCGGAGGGCTGAGGCCAGACAAAAATTCTGAAAATCTCTCTGAAAAAAACTCTTCTTTGCGGAGAGAGAAACTCGGTAATACTTCTGTAACCAACCCCGTATCTGAAACACTCAGCAAATGGCTCTTCTCCCGTCCAGTACCCGAACATGGCTCTTTCCCGTGGTCTGCTCATCTCTTTCCCAGAACTGAACGAGTCCACAAGAGAAATAGACTAGTGCGGAGTGGCAGTGAACTCAACCAAACACCTACTGGGTTTGCTCCGGTTGAACTTTCGATGCGGTCGGTTGGAGGCAAAAATGGCGGTGAAATGATATTGAGGCATCATATACTTTAAAGGTCATGTGTGGAGACCATGACTGGGTCACAAACTGTCGCAACCGGCTGCAGAGTAGGACAAATGAGGTTGAGCAGTTAAACGCCCAATGGCTCTGCTCACGCATGTATAAAGGATGCGCGAGCAGAGATAAGTGTGCTAAAGGGGAAAAACAAGGAGCTGAAGCGGATAAGGCCACCGTTATGTTGATTTGGAGGACGCCATAACTGTGCTGCCCTGGAGGAGGACAGCAGGGATAGTGATCATGGGCAGTGGATGTGGGAAATACGGAGCAACAACCGGCAAGGGCCGCCCAGCACGGAGGCAAGAAGAAGACGCGGCGGCAGAGTAGAGAAGAAAATCCTGCTGTGGATGTGGTTGATTTGTTGCTGGTTGTTGTGTTTTTTTTTTTTTTTTTTTTGGTGATGTAAGTTTGTGATCGGGGTTTGAGCTCGATATGAGAATGACAAGGGTGGTGGAATGTTGTTGGTGTGATTTCTGTGAATGTTGTTTGTGTAATTAAGATAAAATAAAATAAACAATGGATAAAGAAATAGAGAAAATATTTGTGGATGGGGGATAAGAAAACAGGGGTGTATGTTTTTTTTTTTTTTTTTTTTTTTTTTGTTATATAAAATATATATATATATATATATAGATATATTAAAATAAAAGAAAATGGTGAAATCGTGGGTGGAAGAAAGTAAGGGAAAGGAGGGAGATGATTAAAGGGGGTTTGAAAAAGTGGGAAAATGTGATGATAGTGGTGAGTGGAGCATAATGTAGAATAGAAAAGGTGTATATAATAATAAGAAGAAAAGTGAAATGGGTTGGCCGAGGAGGTGCAAGTCAGGTCTCTAATAATAAAAAGGAATGGGGGTGCCGTGTGAGGATTTGTGTTGTAATAAATAAACCATGGTGGGTGTGCTTTGAAGAATAGATTAGAATAAACATATACATAGAAAAATAAAAGAAAAGAAAGTGGAGTGGGGTTGGAGGAGAGAGAAAGAGGGTGGCGTGAGGGACATGCCCATGTGGGGCAATTGCTGTAGCAGCAGTGTCTGTGCCAACATTAAGGGTCTCATGGACAACCTGTTTAGATCTCTTTGCGGGGCCTGCCGAAGGGTTGGCAGAAGACCACCTCTTGCTAGCTTCATCTATTCCCAATCAACAGCTAATAGATAATGGGAATCAGATGCTGGATGCGACCGTCATGGTGTCGGTGAAGATCTCGGTGCCGAATTTGAGGGATGGGTTTCGGCACTTTGCTCCGACGGAGTGCTGGATAGCGTTCGTAGGTCGTAGTGTGGCATGAAAGAGGGCAACACTACACCTCCAGAGCAGAAAGGACCATGGTCGTTATGATGAGAAGGAGCAGCTGGAAGGTAAATGCTGTCAACTACTAGAGACCTGGTTGTTATCTAATCTGCTGATCTGCGAGTTCAGTCATTCCGAGAGCAAGCCCGAGTGGGTGTTGCAGGGTTGCCTCCGAGAGAGAGAGGATTTGGGCAATGATGGTAAGGTATGTGTAGAAAATAAGCGGAATAGATTGAGGTCCGGCGGACGGCTAAGGTGAGGTTGCCGCCCGCCGGTGAAGCGAAAAATACTTGGTTCTAAACCGGGCAACACTACACCTCCAGAGCAGAAAGGACCATGGTCGTTATGATGAGAAGGAGCAGCTGGAAGGTAAATGCTGTCAACTACTAGAGACCTGGTTGTTATCTGATCTGCTGATCTGCGAGTTCAGTCATTCCGAGAGCAAGCCCGAGTGGGTGTTGCTGGGTTGCCTCCGAGAGAGAGAGGATTTGGGCAATGATGGTAAGGTATGTGTAGAAAATAAGCGGAATAGATTGAGGTCCGGCGGACGGCTAAGGTGAGGTTGCCGCCCGCCGGTGAAGCGAAAAATACTTGGTTCTAAACCTGCTCTGATACCATGTAAGAATTTATGTATTATTGATTGATATATTGTTGTGTATATTACAAATGGTGAGTGGCTCATTATATAGGAGAGGGTGAGTGTAGTAGGTGAGGAGTAGGTGGTGGTAGGTGATGATAAATTGGTGGTAGGTGATGGTAAATTTTAACAGGTATTTAGGACATGGTCTCCACCGAACGATTTTTTTAAGGCCCTATTGAAAAGTACTTAATGTCAATATATATGTATAAAAATATTGAAATATGTAAAATATATGAAAATATGTGAAAATATATATATATATATATATATAAATATATAAGTGGATGAAAAGATGTGAAATGTATATTGAAATTTTAATTGCTTTTGACATTACTTGGTCTTTAACAAATTGCCCAATAGGTAGCAGAACCCTAAAATGATTTATTCTTGAACTTTTATGTACCTTAAAATGATTTTCACTGTCAACGATTTCCTGTACAACATTGAAGGGGTGAAAAACTGAATATTATTTTTCCTTGTCATTGCATTTGCCTTGGAGCAAATATTATTTGATTTCTCATCAACTATATAGGGCTGCTGTGTTGGGTTTGATTTTGTTTTGGTTCTGGTTTTTGTGTTTGGCTAGCTCTTGAAGGTTCTTTCTTTTATGAGCTGCATTCAATAACCTGTAGCCTGTAGCTTTTTGTTTTTGTTCTCTGATTTTGGTGCTAGAAGGTTATTTGCCATCTTTCTTGTGCCAACCTAATTGGGATAAGATTGTTTTGACCATGATGATCTTTGCACTTCAATTCTTTTGTGAGCTGCATTCAATAACCTGAAGCCTGTAGCTTTTGTTTTTGTTCTCTGATTTTGGTGCTAGCAGGTGATTTGTCATCTTTTTTGTGCCAACCTAATTGGGATAAGATTGTTTTGACCATGATGATCTTTGCACTTCAATTCTTTTTGGTGTAATCTGGATGTTCAGTTGGAATTCAATGCAGTTTATTTCGCTGATTAAAAAAAAAAAAAAGAATCTAAGAAGTGGATATTTATGATATAGCAGCACATAAATTCCTTAATTTTGGACCCAATAAAAAATATTTAACCGAAAAGTAACAAAAATAATAATGGGTTCAGTGATAAAATCTATGTCATTTAGGGCTTTGAAATATTTTTTGGTGACACGGGTGGAAATCATTACCCTTCGGAAATATATGTATCTGAATAATCTATGAAGAAAAAGAGCCAACAGTTGGTCACCCTGGAGTCAAAATCCTGGTTCCACCCCTGCCAATCGGTGCATTCAATTGGGGTTTGGAGTTCAGGTCTCATGTTGTAAGATAGTGCTATTAATATCTTTAAGGGAGTTTTGTCCTTCCAAGTTTTTGTGCATTGTTGGCAATGTACTAACTTCTTTTTTTTTTTTTTTTTTATGATTTGGGTTAAGGTTTTGGCCTGTGATTGACTTTTGGTATGTGCCAACCTATTTTAGTGTAGCTAGTTGTGATATGTCTCTTAAATTCTTATTATCTTGATGTACTTTATTGTTTCAAATTAACAAAATTTATATTTTTGGTGTCAAAAGTAAATAAATAAAAAATTGAACTACTTTGGAAGTAAACATTTATATGTATAGCTTGAGTTGACAAGATTATAAGTACTTTGACCACGAATGGGCTTATGTAGCCAGAAGATGTAATGACTGTATGATTGGATTCTTATAGCTGTACTAGACTAAGGAAATGTTTAGAGGTGATGATTTCTTTAGTATTCTTGCTGATATCTGACCTTCAATCTGGATAATATTTTTCAAATAGGATAAAAGATCATTTTAGTTCTTAAAGTATGCGTTCTTTTTCATTTTAATCCCTCAAGTTTTAATTTTGTCATTTTGATATTCAAAGTTGTCAACTTAAGTCAATTTATCCTATCTCTAACGTTCGTTTACATTGATAATGGAAAAAATATTTTATCCTTGGATAAAAGATAGTTTTGGTTCCTAAAATATGCGTTTCTTGTCATTTTATTAGTCCTTCAAGTTTTAAATTTTGTCATTTTGGTCCTCTGAGTTGTCGATTTTAGCTAGGACCAAATTAATTCAAATTGACAACTTAAGGACCAAAATGAAAAAATTTGAAACTTGAGGGATTTGACTCAAATTAACAACTTTAAGGATCAAAATGACAAAATTTAAAATTCGAGATACTAAAATGACAAGAAATGCATACTTTAGAGATCAAAACTGTCTTTTATTCATATTTTTGTTGTCAATGTCAACGGACATTAGACCTAGGACTAAATTGACTCAAATTGATAATTTTGAGGACTAAAATGACAAAATTAAAATTTAAGGGATTAAAATGAAAAACAACACATACTTTAGAGACTGAAACTGTCTCCAATTTTTTCAAATATATTCTTTTTTAAACTTGAACAATGACTATTTACCAAGTATACACACACAGATATATATATATATATATATATAACCCTAATAATGATTTATTTTGTAGAATATAAGAATGCTTTCTATGTGTTGGACTAGCATAAATCGTGATATAAACCCTAGTATTTACCAAAATGGTCATGTAGCCGGCCTTAGAGCGTAGTGACATTTAGGCTTCGAGCTAATAAAACAATGATGAACACTTTTTTGTAATTTAACTTTTCTACTAACCTTTAACATTCTGTCTTGCGACCAAAAACCAAAAAAAAAAAAAAATAATTAATTAATTATAAATAAATAAATAAATATTCATCATATATTTGTTCATTAAAATCATATTGAAAAATTGTATACGCCCCATTTGTTTGGGTAGAAAGCATTTTCTGGAAAATATTTTATATATTTTCTAGTGCTTGGTATAGTGAAAAATGGAAATTAACGAAAAGATCAACAAAAAAGAAGCCTATTTGGGCAGAAAAAGTTTTTCACTTTTAGAGGGAAGAAAACGTTTTCCGTGCTAAAGTCTTACCAATGTCACCATACTACCACCACCACTCTTACATCTACCACCACATCGCCATCACCACGGCCACCACCATCGTTCCACCACAATGTCACCACCTTCGTTCCTCCAACACTACCACCAAACATTAAAAAATGTTTTTTCTACAAAACATTTTCTGAAAAAATTTCATAAAAAATATTTTTTGGTAGAAATTTTTTTTTGACTAGAGAAATAGAGTGTTAATGTGAAAATATATAGGATGAGCTCAAACTATAATTTGATGATTGTTTTGCATATCGAGTCCAGTGCAACTTACCAATGTCATGATTGGAACAATAGTGTGAACCTTTGTTATTAGAATCATATGATTTGTGATTCGAATTGATTTAGTAGGTAATCAATTTGAACAGGTTGTGTGAATTGCAAATAGCTATAAATCGTAGGTGAATCGGTGAATCGTAAATCGATTCGATTCGCTACGCTAAAATTGATGTTTGGCTTTCTTTTTTTTTTTTTTGGAAAAGGGTTCACACAGCCTTTTTAAGGTATCTAGGATTACTATATGTCATCTTTTGACTTTGTCCCTCCCAATGTACTCTCAAATACTCAAACCTTAGAGGAAAAAAAAAATGAACTTTCTCTCTCTACAATATTCTAGGTTTACATATTCAATTTTATCTAAGTACTTGCATTTACAAAATGAATCTTTTGAAGGCATCAAGTGAGATTTTTGAAAAAGTTTGAAGATTTTGATTTTTTAACCTTGTAAAAAAAGTTAAAAATATGGTTGTTGAGTTATTGCTACTTGGAAATTGAAGGTTTGCGTTTGTTTGCTTTTCTTTATTAAGAACGATTGATAAGAAATAGTATCTAAAAGGGAAAATGTGAAGTGGTAAACATGGGAATCAGTGTTAACTTCTTACCCAGATTACATGATCATCATTTAAAACAATATTTTCATTGATTTGACTCTAAATGTTTCATATTTGTTAGATATATTTAATATCTAAATATCTATGTAATTTAAAAGAATGCGGTCAAATCTTTATGATTCACGATTCGATTTGATTCAATTCATGATTCAGTACAATACCATTTTGATTCCTGATTTGAATCGCGATTTGACAACTATTGTTAAAATGTATGTATTATTGATTGATGTATTAATGTAGTATATTATTACAATTACAAAGATTCCTATTATATAGGAGTGTGTTTGGGAGTAGGTGGAGAGTAGGAGAAGTGTGGTAGGTGGTAGTGGTAGAGTGGGTTAGGTTTAGTGGAGTAGGTGAGGTGGTAGTGGTGGTAGGTGATGGTAAATTCTAACAACTATGGTATGAACTTATAAATCCTGTGTGGGCTCATTTTGTTTGTTATATGTTTGGGTTAATTATACTTAACACTTCTCCACTTTTTTCAGTATGTCACTTTAGCCTCTTTACTTTCAATTGTGATAGTTAATTCCTATTTTTTAAGTCTAGTTGCAATGTTATTATTCTGTTCATTTGGCATTATAATGATGATGGAAATTAGCATGTGTGTCTCACGTGATATTCTTTTTTATTTATTTACTGGCACAATTAAAAGTGGGTGGACCAAAGTGAAATTTTAGCGAAAGTGCAGCAGACCAAATTAGGATTTTTCTAAAAAAGTGGGGATGCTAATGCCCCAAGAAAATGTCAAATGTAGCTCAAATACTAATTTTTGTCAACCTTACATGCTAGTAACTTTGTAACTTGAATAAGTCTAAAGAGTTGACTGTCACAATTAAAAATAGAGATTTCAATGAAAGAGTTTGAAAATGGAAAGATGTTAAATGTAGTTGATCTTATAGATTTATTAGTAGTATTCATTATTTTTTATCCAAACCACAACTAATTTGTTGATTCTAGAATTGTTGAAGTTGTTTTTAAGTAGGAGAAATTTACAACATACACCTCAAAAGATGTGCACATCGTAAAAAAATTATGATTTTTGTGGTAAAAGTTATTAATATTTATTGTATGTTATGCCACATTTTTGCAGGGATATTTCTGAAAACAAATTCCCAAGTTTACCCTTACCAGATAAAAGCATTACTAAAAACTGGTACACTTCATATTTTCTCCATGCACCTTTCCTTCGGCATATTCTTTTATTTATTTATTTATTTATTTTTTCAGGAACTTGTTTTCATGCTGCTCTAATATAACAGACATGTAAGCTCTTACCTTTTTTTTTTCTTTTTTTTTTTCCCTTTTTTTAACTGGGGCGCGGGGGGAATAATTTTATTTGACTCTATGGCTTTGTTTGTTTCGATGTAAAACATTTACACCGTAAAAAAAAAAAAATTAATGTAAATTGATTTTAGACATAACTAATGTTTTTGTTTAAATTTTCATTTGTTTGGTTGACAAAATGTTTTCTACAAGAAATTTTTTAATAATGAACTAATTATAGATAAAAAAAATTTAAAAGAAAATCATAAAGCGTTGACCGAGAGCAAAAAAATAGCTTGGACTTTTGAAACGTAATTAATTTTTTGCCTTATAACCAAAACTATTTTACTTGAAAAATACTTCACTTATTTTTTGGCCAATCAAACAACAAAAATAGGAAAAATATTTTTCTCAAATTTAATTTACTTTGAAACAAATAGAGCCTAAAATGCTCATCTAAAGTTGGGCAAATTTTGGCAAGCATGTGGTGTTTTCTTTATCTTCTTCTTGTTGACATTGTAGGCCTATTGAAGCATGGGGACAACAAGACTACCATTGCGACAATAAAAAACTAAAATGTAAGTCAATGGTATTTAAAACTTGAGAGATATTGTAGGCAAATGCTGCTTGAGCATACTGAATGTGCTTTATGATTTAATTGGACATGACTGGGTTAAACTAATATGTTTATTGAATTATTGTTCAGTCTACTTGACATTTCATATATTTCTAATTATGTTCTCAATATATATATATGCTTGCTGTTCTAGTCTCTTATCCCTTGTGTTCACGTTATTTTTGGGTTTGTGAATTATGTGTTGCATCTTACAATTGTTAGGTTTTGGCTTAGATTTATCTTTCATGTATTTTTATGCCAGACCATCTCTCTCTCTCTCTCTAAAAACCTCCTCTCCGGGCCTCTCTTTGGGCCGGCCGGCCGCCGCCTTTGGCTATGGCGGTCGGCTGGACTAGCTTCTTCCGTGTTTGTCTGTTGTTTTTCATTTAATAAACTTGATTTCCCCATTATTTTCCCACCTAGGAGTGTTTTGTGTGCTGCGGTAGATGTTATTTGTTGGTGATTCCGGGCCGTTATAGCTGATTCTTTGGGGGTAGTGGTGTGTTGTTTTCAGCAGGGGACGTCCAGCATCTTCACTCGAGCGCTCTTTTGTGAGTAGGAGCTTGAGGGGTGAACTCTGGTTCAGATTATTGGAGAAGTATCGATGCTTTGTTTGGGCGGAAACATGGGTGTCGGAGTCGATCCAGATCTGTCTGGTTTTCATTCGAGCGCTCCTCTTCGTGTGACAGTTTGAGGGGTGAAAGAAGAAGAACTGGAGAAGGAAGAAGAACTGCTGGTCGGTCTGTGTTTGGATCTGCAGTGGGTGGTGTCCCAGCTGTTGGTCGGGTCAGCATAGGTGTGGGTTCGGGAGTTGCAGCAGCTGTGGCATGGTGTGGTTTTTGGCAGTGAGTAAGAAGAACTGTTGGGAGATGATCTGTGGGTGAGATAATGTTGGGAGATAATGTTGCAGCAGCTTTGGCGTGGGTGATGATCTGCAATGTCAGTGGGTGATGATCTGCAGTGGGTGTCTTCGGCAGATAATGTTGGAGCTGCAATGTCAAGGTCCAACATTGGCGTGGGAGTTTTCCGGTGTTGGCTGTGGAGTCTTCTCGGCCGGACTAGCAGCATAGGGGTGGGTATTGGGAGTTGCAGCAGCATAGGTGTGGACAGCAGCTCTGGCGTGGTTGGTGTGGGCATTGGGAGTTGGGAGTTGCAGCAGCTTAGGGGTGGTGTGGGCATTGGGAGTTAGGAGTTGCAGCAGCGTAGGGGTGGCGTGGGCAGCAGCATAGGCGTGGGTGGTGAGGGCTTTGGGAGCATTTTTTAAAAAATGCCATTGCAAATATTCATAGAAAGTTTTTGTAGTGACATTTTTGTTGTAGTGAAGTGACACTTTTTTTATTTGAAATGCCACTAGAGCCTTGTATGTTTGTGGCTCTATGACATTTTTCTAAAAAATGCCACCAAATATTCTTTTTGTGACATTTTTAAAAACATGCCACTAGTATGGTGTCACTAAAATATGTTTTTGTTGTAGTGTTGTGACACTTGTTCATTGAAATGTCACTAGAGCCTTTTATGTTTGTCGTTTTGTGGTTGGTTGTATGGATGCGAGTAGCAGTAGTAGAGGTATTTTTATACTTTCTGAATCTCTCTTGATGCATGTCATCTTCCTGTACCTTTAATTTCATGCTGTTAAATGAAATTTTTCTTTGCTGATCAAAAAAAAAAAAAGTATTTTTATGCCATTAGTCAAACAATACACTACATGGTACCTTTTCTTATGTCTGTTTTGTTGATTGAACAAATGTTGTTTTATCAAATGGGAATTAAAACGTGCTACTAAATATCATTTTTTGTGGCATTTTCTAAAAATATGCCACTAGTGTAGTGCCACTAAAGTATGTTTTTGTTGTAGTGAGGGGAGAAGGGGGTGTGGTTTTATTGGTAAGTAGAGGTTATATGGTTTGATTATATAAATGAAATGAACTGAAGCAATGCACACAAATATATATATATGGACAGATAGTAAAATCAGCCACTAAACCAAAGTGCTCTTTGATCTTCCCCTACACCATGTGGTTTGTCTTCCACCGAGAACATTCTTCCTGATTAATGCTAGTTGCATGTGTAATATTTCTGTGAGTAATGCAATACAAAAAAATTCACAAATTGATGTGTACCAATCATGATAATTTACTGGGTCCCATTTCAAAGCCAAAGTTTTATTATTATATGACATATCAGTTTGTTAATAAAGTTTCTAAAAACTAAATCAGTAAATACGATAGTCTATACAGCATTTTCTTATTTCCATATTGGCTTTTCTATTTTGGATTTTTTTTTCTTTTCTATTTTTTTTATTATTATTATTAAACACTGGAACTACAATCTGTAGTAATTGCATTCTCTTTCTCTAGTTTTCTTTTTCTTTCTATCTTTACTTTGTTCCTAGCTTTGTCCCCTTCCTCCTAAGTTGAGTCTACCCACAGAAAAAACCAAGTTATTGGATGAAATTGTGAGAATATTAGGATTTATATATATATGGTAGTATATATTTTGTATATATTCTACGGGATTGAATAAATATTCTACTTTCCCTTTTAGTCTTAGGGTTAGATTATGTTAAAATTGATATATATTATTGATTGATGTGTTGATATTTATTACAATGATTCATGATTCCTATATATAGAAGAGGGTGAGTGTGTAGTAAGTGAGGAGTAGGTGGAGAGTAGGTGAAGTAGGTGAGTGTGTAGTAGGTGGTAGTGGTAGGTGTGTAGTAGGTGGATTTTAACAGCCCCCCGCAAAAGGAGATAGGAACTAACCAACTTGAGTTTGAAGAGAGTAACAAAACAAGAAAATAGACCAATACAGAAAATAAAGAGGATAGGAAACACTAGATGGTTGTGTCATAACGGGGTAGAGGACACTGGATGGGTGTGTCATAACGTTGTAGAGGACACTGGATGGTGGTGTCATAACGTTGTAGAGGACACTGGATGGGTGTGTCATAACGTTGTAGAGGACACTAGATGGTTGTGGCAGAACGTTGTAGCAGATAAAGTCTGGACAGTTGACGAGGTCACACCGGACCGATGGAGAAGCTAACCGGAATCAAATGTCGGGACAGTTTATGGGGTCATGCCGGACCGTTGAAAAAGTGGCACCCTCAAAAGGCGTGCCCAATTTGTCAAAAGGCGTGCCATCAAAAGGCGTGCCCAATCCATAAAAAGGTGTGCCGGACATGATGGCGAGGCACGTGATTACCTTGGCTTGCGCGCCCGTTTTGGCGTCTGGCGTCAAGTGGCGCGCGATGCGCGTATCTGCCCTGGCTATTTAAACCAAGGTTGAGGCGGAGGCTGGGCAAACCAGTCTGAAACCTCTGAACATTTGCATTCAGAAACACTCTGTAAACACTCTGTAACCAACCCTTCTCTGAAACACTCAGCAACCCATAACATGGCCTCTTCTTCCCGTCCAGCGACCCAGAACATGGCCTCCTCTTCCCGTGGTCTGCTCACTCTCTTTCCCGACCTGAACGAGTCCACAAGAGAGATAACCGGTGCGGTGGCCAGTGAACCTCAACCAAACACCCCTGGTTTTGCTCCGTTGAACTTTCCGATGCGGTCTGTGGAGCAAAAAATGGCAGTGCAAACTGATATTGAGGCCAATCAGTATACTTTGAAGTCATGTGTGGAGACCATGACTGCGGTTACAAACTTGTCGCACCGGCTTCAGAGTAGGACAAATGAGGTGCAGCAGTTAAACGCCCAACTGGCTCTGCTCGAACGCATGTATAAGGATGCGCGAGCAGAGATAAGTGTGCTAAAGGCGGAAAATAAGGAGCTGAAGGGGAAGGCCACCGTGATGTTCCGATTTGGAGGTCCACCATATGCTGTAGTGGAGGAGCAGGGAGGAGGCAACTTGCTTGGTGGTCTAGGAAGCACGGAGGCAACACCGTCAAGGGCCGCGCAGGACGGAGGCAAGAAGAAGAGACCGGCGGCAGAGTAGAGAAGAAAAAATCCCGCCTGTGGATGTGGTTGTTTGGGTTTTGTTTGTTTGGTTGTTTTTTTTTTTGTTTTTTTTTTTTTAATGTAAAATGGTGATCGGGGTGAGGCCCGACATGAATAAAATAAGGGAAGGTTTGGTGTGCAATTCCTGGGGGTGTGGTTTTTTTGTTTTTTTTTTTTTTTTTTTTTTTGTGGTGTAAAATGATGATCGGGGTTGATCCCGGAGAGGAATAAAATATGGTTGGTGTGCAAAGCTATATGGTATGAATGGAATTGGAAAAAGATTAAAAATAATGTGAAAGACAAAATAAAGAAAAGAAATAATAAAAATATATTTGAAATCAAAAATGAAAGATGGGGGAAATAAGGAAAGTGGTTTGGAGAAAAGAAAGAAAAATAATGGAGTTGGAAATCAAACGGAGGAGAGATGATGTTTTTTTTTTTAAAAAAAGAAGAAAAAATAAAAACAGAATTGATCACTGCTCAAAGAGAGAGAGAGTAAAGGGCATTGGTTAGTGGGATCACGTGGGTAGCTGGTCTTTTCTGTGGGTGATGGGTGTGTGTTTTGTAATTTGCTTTGTCCTCAAAGGGTTAAAAGCTACAGCATATAATAATCACATCAACTATGAGGATGATGACCACCACCCTCCTGTGAAAGTCTAACAGAGGCAGCCCGGACCATATCAACAAGCTCTTCGTCCAGTTCTTCGAGTTTACCAGAGTTGCGCAGATGATGATACGAAGGTGCCATGTAATTTGCCGCGGCTTCAGATAATTTCCATTGAGAGAGATTAGCAGCGATTTGAAGTATTTTTATAGACAAATTTCTGGCGGAGTCCAAACGGGATATCACCATTCTAGTGCAGTGTTCATGAACATCTCCTAACAGCCAAAATTCAGCAAGCCAACAAAGCTCGACATAAGGATGCAGCTCATTTAGCTTCTCTTCAACATCCAAGTTGTCCCATAAACAGCTGGAAATGGGCTCCAGCAATTCACCGGAATAAAACTGGTTTGGCGACGGCGGAGCTGTGGAGATGGAACTGGAGTAGGAGGAAGAGGAGGAAACGCATTTTTCTGGGTTTCTCTCTCTCTCAGCAATGGATTTTAGAGAGAGAAGAAGAAGAGAGTGACTGAGAGAGTTCAGTATGCAGAGGGAAAGTGTGAATTGAAGCTTGAAGAAAAAGGGTTGTTCTTGTGATTGGAAAGAGGTGCCCAATCCATAAAAAGGCGTGCCAGATATGATGGCGAGGCACGTGAGTGCCTCGGCTGGGGTGTCCGTACTAGCTTCTTAACCTTGCTCTGATACCATGTTAAAATTGATATATATTATTGATTGATGTGTTGATATTTATTACAATGATTCATGATTCCTATATATAGAAGAGGGTGAGTGTGTAGTAGGTGAGGAGTAGGTGAGGAGTAGGTGGAGAGTAGGTGAAGTAGGTGAGTGTGTAGTAGGTGGTAGTGGTAGGTGTGTAGTAGGTGGATTTTAACAGATTATTATATAAAACGATGTACTCTTGTATTACAAACACAATTGAATATACAGATTGTTATTCAGAAATCTTACATGGTATCCAAGCCACCACCAAAACCCTAGAAATTGTCTTCCTCTTCAGTCTCCGTGTGGGTCATGGGTCATCTTCTCCTTTGATCAAATCTAGTTCTTGAAGTTTTACTAGGTTTTCTTGATGCTTGAGTTGCAGGTCATCGAGCATCGAAATCATGATTGGTGTTCGCGAAGTTCTCTTTCTCTCTTTGGTCTTGTTCGCGAAAGTTCTCTCTCTCTCTCTCTCTCTCCCTCTCAAGATTGCGTGTCAATCGAAGCTCTCGGCTTTGTATTTGTGTTGACGAAGTTGTCTCTATTTCTTCATCTCTGGTCTCTGTTCTATAATCATAAAGCTCTCTGTCTCTGTCTCTGTCTCTCTCTCTCTCTTCGTATTGGTTCTCTGATCTTAGTCCACAAGGTTTGTTCTTATTACACTTTGACCACATTTGTACATGTTTTATGTTTATTATATTGTGGTGATCTGGTTCTGGTTGTTTAGGTTTATTACATTTTGACCCATCAGTTTTCGATTTATTACAAGTCACCTAATCAGTTATGTATTTTGTTTTGGTTCATTACGATGTCAGATAATAGAATTCAGGCTATTACTTGCACACTCACTGGTGCCAACTATGTCTATTGGTTGAGTGTTATGAAAAATTTTCTACTAGGTCGAAAAAAATGGGGATATGTTTCTGGTTCTGTCCCTTGTCCGACGGATACGAGAAATGAGAGGTATCTTGTTGATTGTGACACTTGGGATTGCGACAATACCCAAGCTCTGACTTGGTTTCATAACTTTGTGGAAAATTGTATTGGGATGATGTTCTCATGGAACCATCTAGTATTTAGGTACTAGATGCTTATGTTTAATTCCGAAAAGAGGGTCATCTGGTGCAATTCTTAATAACTCTCTCCCCTTAGTATAAGGTTATTCGTGGTGGCATCCTTCATCGTTTTCCTTTCCCTTCTGTGGATGTTATAGTTCTTGAGCTCCATCCAGAGGAAACCTATCTCAAGACGGCCAGTCAAACTTTGTCCCCTTCAGTCTTCTTAGCTCTTGCTCAGCCACCCCTATTGTCGACCCCGTATCCTCATCAGCTCCAGTCTTTTGCCAAGCCCAAAAAGGGGCCCCTAGCGTCAGATGAGTGTGCTTCTACCATCAGAGGGTGCATTGGAAGTATCACTATCCTAAGAAGTGACGTCAACTTGCTTCGTCTTCTCAACTGCCTCAAATACAATTCTGAGGTCCTGTTCCGAGTACTTTTCGGCCTCCTGCATCTTATACTGCATCTGCTCTGGCTTTTGATCCTGACTTAGCTTTCCTTAAGTGCTCAAATTACTTAGCTTCAGTATATGAAGTCTACCTCTCAGTCATCCTCATTTACCTCCACTCTTACCTTTCTTCATTTAGGTTTGCTTGGTTCTTCTTCAAGTATCTCTTATTTAGTTTGGATCTTTGACTCTGGTGGTTCTCATCATATGGCTCCCTATTTCTTCTTACTCCACAATTGTATTCCCTTTTCTTTCCTATTACTATTAATGTTGCCAATAGGTCTGGTATGCCTGTCTTATCAATTAGGCTTGTACTTCCTTGTTCCATGTCTGTTATTACTATCCATACTGTCTTTTATGTATGATAGTTATCTGTTAGTTCATTATCTATTAGTCAGCTTGATACTTTCAATCTTGATGTTATATTTTTTTCTTTTATTTGTTTTGTGTAAGATTAGATGTCCAAGTAGCAGATTGTGACTGGTTATAGAGTTTGAGACCTCTATGTAGTGGAGAGCTTGCATATGGCTATGACTACCTCTCCGGTTGCTTTTTCCTCTTTTTAATTAGATTACCAGTCGAGTCTTTTTTATTTGTGGCACTCTACATTAGGTCATTTGTCTGTTGACCGCTTACAATCATTAGCTCAATCATAATTGTTAGGTTAAGTTTCTCCTAGTCAAATTACTGAATGTCGAGGGTGTAAACTTGCCAAAATGATAGTATTACCTTTTCATAAAAGTACTTCTATTTTTGTTATGCTTTTTTCTCTTGTGCATATGGATGTCTGTGCACCCTCTCTTATTTTCACCAAGGGGGGTTCTGCATACTACGTGTCTTTTGTTGATGATTGCAACCGTTATATTTGGGTTTATCTTATGACTCATAAATTTGACTTCTACCATATATACCATACATTCAGTCTATGATCACTACACAGTTTGGGTCTACTATTAAACTGTTACGGTTTGACTTGGGTCAGGAATATTTTAAAACTAATTTCTGTGAGTATTTGCCCAATTTGGGTACCATTTACCAAACTTCCTGTTCTAATACACGCACCCAAAATAGTCGAGCTGAGTGTAAACACCATCATCTCCTTGAGACAGCTTGGTCCCTTTTTCTCTCTACCTCTATTCCTACTCCATTTTAGGGTGGGACAATTCTTACTGCTGCTTTTTTTTTTTTTCAACCGTATGCCTACTCCCCTTTCCTCTAATCGTTCTCCGTGTGAGGCTCCGTTTTCTCAACTTCTCAGTTACTCCCTCCTTCATGTTTTTGGGTCTGCTTGTTTTGTCTTTTTTTCGTATAAAGATAGGACCAAACTTAGTGTCCGGTTTGCCTTATGCATCTTTTTGGGTTAGTCTTACTCAGTAAGGTAATCACTATTATGACCCTGTTTCTCGTTGCTTGTATGTCTACCGCCATGTTGCCTTTCTCGAACGTTTGTCTTACTTTCAGTTTCCTCCTATCATTACCTCGATTTCCAAAGAGGATTTGGTTCACATTAATCCATTTCCTTTTGAGGTCTCTCCTGATGAGTACATCTTTACTGTTCCCCATTAGCTTGTTCCCTTTTCTCCTTCTACTCCCCTCCTGGTAAGTACCTCTCTACTGTCCCCCATGGGTCTTCTCTTCCTGCTTCCCCTTCTGCTCTTCCTCCTCCTCCGTTGTTAGTCTATTCTCGTCGCAAGGCTCTCCCTCCATTGGTTGTCTCTTCCCTTACTGTTGATCCTTCTGCTTCTGATGACACTAATCCTGATGACCGTCGGTATCTCCTTCGCTACTGTAAACAGGTAGTCAAACTTGATTTTGCTAAAACATGTTTTTCTCATTCATATTGCACTTTCTTGTATGCTATTCTTTATTTTTTAGAACCTTAGTCTTACAAGGAGGCCTGTTAGGATCCTAATTGGGTTCGAGTTATGGAGGATGAGTTGTTTGCATTACAAAAGACTGCTATTTCGGAGCTGCAATTCAAATGGCTATTGTTCAGCTTGGGTTTCATTCTTGTGCCCAGGATTCTGCTTTGTTTCTCCACCACACCTCTATTGGCTTTGTTGCTCTATTATTTTATAGAGTAATGCTAGAGACCCCAAATATTCTACCAAAAGTTTTACCAAATGTCTCACATGGGTGTGGGACCCACACACCCACACAATGTGGGTCCCATGTGGGTCCCACACCCATGTGAGACATTTGGTAAAATTTTTGGTAGAATTTTTGGGGCCTCTAGCATTTTTGTATTTTATATGAATGATATGATCATCACTGGCTCTAACTCTTCTTCTATCTTTGAGATCAAGCAACATCTCTTTCACACATTTGAAATTAAAGATCTAGGCCCTTTACAATATTTTCTTAAAACTAAGGTTGCCTATTCTCCCAGGGGTATTTCTAACAACAAATAGAAATCTTATTAAATGAATCAATTATTGAATAGTTACAAATATTTGTACTAGTTGATGCTCAAGTGTACATAACTAACTCTAACTACCTGCTCATCTAACCACCTTCACTATTACTGTTGTACCTACACATGCTTAAATCTATTCTTGATTCTTGCGGATGTGTGCAACATACTCGCACATGCTTGCACTGAAAGTTCAACCTTGGCTGAACTTTTTGGGCAGCATCTGCTACAGTTGCGGTTGTGGCATTGGTTGTGATGCCTGTTGACAAAAAGGCATCCGATGCTGGTGCTGTTACTATGGCTGCGGCTGCAGCTATGACTGTGTTGCCTTTTGGCATATGGACTTAGTACTCTTATCATCCCTCCTCAAACTGATGGGGCTACGATGCACCAGAAGTTTGTCTTTGAGATAATAGAATCTAGAGGAAGTCAATGGTTTGGTAAAAATATCAGTCACTTGATCAATTATAGGGATATAGGACACGGCAATTTGCCTAAAAGTAACCCTTTCACGAATGAAGTGACAATCAACTTCAATATGTTTGGATCGTGAGTGAAATACAGGATTAGAAGCCAAGGCCATGGTAGACACATTGTCACACCAAAGAACAAGTATAGCAAGACAAGTAGTGAACAAATCTTTAAGCAATTGTTGAATCCAACACAATTCAACAGCTATATGGGCCATAGATCTGTCCTCAGCCTCAGTGTAGAATCTAAAAACTGTGGGCTACTTCTTAGCAGACCAAGAAATCAAGTTTGGACCAAGGAAAACACAAAACCCAAACATAGACCTCCAATCTTAACAATCCCCAACCCAATTGGAGTCGGTGAAGGTATGAAGAGTAAATGGCCTGGACTGAAAGTGAGGCCATGAGCAAGAGTGCCTTTAACATATTTGAGAAGCCTTTTTACCAAAGCAAAACAACCATTAGTGGGTGATTGCATATGTTGGTAGGCCTGATTAACAGCTAATGCATGATTAGGCTTGACAATTGTCAAGTATTACAAGGCCGCCCCAACTATGCCCTTATAAAAGGAAGGCCGAGAAAAAGACAAATCATCAACAGGAGTGTAGACCGCCCGGAGAACTCTCGGCTCCGCCCGCGAGGGCGCGAATTCGTTTGTTCTTTAGCTACTACAGTTCGGACTCGTATCACGGTTCTGAATCTAATCTCACAAAGTGCAATGTGAGATTGATAAATCACCAAAGAGTCCAAATCTGGCAAATCGTTTTGGAAAACTGATTTTTATAAAAAAGTGTCAAACATGGATTGCTTTGCCAGATACAGAGTCGCCATCTAAATATTTTATTTTTGAAAAATTTAGGAAACCTTGACTCGTGCCTAAGGCCACGTGTCCGACATCACCATAGTTGCCCCGGCTCGGGAACTTGGGTACGAGAGGGGAAGGTCATGCAATGAGCACCCTTGCTCGCCCGATTAAAGGATCGGCCTTTACTAACATGATATGTTGTTTTTGAAAACATGTGTTCTTATCCCGATTATTAACCTAGAATTACTATGTGATGCGCACAGCATACAAGTATAGACTAGATCGTCTAAGTTGGAACAAGACATTGCATATTTGTTTGTGAAAATGATTTAAAGTTTGCTACTCACAAGTAGGCTAAGACGAGGATTTCAATGAATTGTTCCAATTCAAGCAATTCAACCTTCACCCACAGGCATTCAGGCAGTTAAACACTTAACCAGTTAGCCTCATGGTAAGCATGTCATCATGGTAGCATTTACATACATGCAGTATGCTAAAGCATAAACACTCATAGTGTACTCCGAGCCAAAACAGAGAACTAGTTAGAAATCATACATGATCCTAGTTTATGTTAAAATGGCTAATGCAACATATGCAAAAATGCAACTCAGATAGGCTCAGCTATCTTAAGATGTCATGTGAAATGTAACTTGGTACATGTATTCAAATTGGAATTGAAATACAATGCAGTTAGTATGATGCGCCGAGCCCACGCAAGACAGATGAATGGATGCACGCATGCAATCATAAGGTATGCTAATTGAAATATGTCTTAAAATTAACCATCGTAAGCGGTTAAGTAAAAGGGAGAAAGAAATGGAGGTTGGAAGACATGCATCACACACGCACGCTTATTACAACGGTTGGCCCTCTCAACGGAGGGTCCAAATAAGAAGCTAACTAGCTAATCTAAGCTAATTAAACTAATTATTACATCACAAACTAATTAACTAATCTTAGTTAACTAATTAAGCTATTACAACGCAAATCGAATAGTTAAACACATTAACTAATTAAGTACAAAACCAAAGCATAAACTAGCTAAGCAAATTAGCTAAGTAAAGCAGTAAAACAGGAGCTCCAGAGGGAAAAGAGTGCATGCATGCTCGGTCGCCTCGTTCGGAAATCCGTCGCGATGCCCCAACTTGCCTCTGTTTGCAATTGTTCTCAGAACACTGTACAAAGCTCCACAAAGCTTTAACTCCACCATGGGAACCTGTGGGAGGGCTACCGACCAGTTGTTGAGGAGGGAGACCACCTGCCGACCAAGAAAAGTGGTCGGCCAGCTAGGTTTACTGGTCGGCCGACCAGTTGTTGCTGCCAAACTCCACTTTGCTGCAACAGAGAGCAAGAAAGGGCATGGCAATGTATTTGCAAGATATGTGTGCACAACCACCCTCCCTATCATTTCATAAGCTCAAGGGAGTGTAGTTCTCGACGCTCGGGCCACCAATCACGCATCTCGATGTATGATGGCCGAGAAGCCAAATTGCACAATTCAATATGAAATGAATGCACACATAAACACATAAAGCCTAAAACTCTATCATGTATAGTGAAGAGTGTTGGCGACCAAGAATTGAGGCACGTTTCATCACTTCAAGTATGAAACGTCCCTCGTTTCTCGTGTTTGGACTAACACCTATTCCAAACAAAGATGCAAAACAAACATGGCATACACAATGCAATGCAACTCAATGTAATGCAACATAACAATGCAACTCAAGCATGCAAACATGCAATACAATAAAACAAGCATGCAAACAACATGCGAGGGACAAGCATGCAAACATGCAATGCAATGTAATGTAACATAGCATACTCAATGCAAAGCAACAAGATGGCATGCATAATGCAAACAACAACATGGCATACTCAATGCAATGTAACAACATGGCATAACATGCTCGATGGACTTAAACCAAAATGGACAGACCTCAGTCATGCCCAAAATAGAGGCCATAATGATAAAACGAAGGCACAAAAGGGCAAGGCAAACATGCTCAGTGCATTGGCCCATCAACTAGGCCTAAGAGCACAACTCTCAAGCTCATTGAAGAAGTCATAAATATGGAAGTGTGACAACACTACAAGCACTGAAACAAGGTATTTGAGTGTGTTAGGTGAGAGTTGAGTGTGGTAGGTAGATGTAAGTGTGTTAGGTGAGAGTTGAGTGTGGTTGGTAAATATGTTTTTCTCTTCTATATATAGGAGAGTCATTGTATACAAACATAATATCTGTTAGAATTTACCATCACCTACCACCAATTTACCACCACCTACTCCTCACCTACTCCTCACCTACTACACTCACCCTCTCCTATATAATGAGCCACTCACCATTTGTAATACATAACAACACAATACATCAATCAATAATACATTTCTCTATTTCTTTTTATACATTGCATTTTTTACATGGTATCAGAGCATTTTGTCACCGGCGGGCAGCCGGCCGGCAACTTTGCCTTTGCTGCCCGCTGGAATTTTCTACACATATAATAGAATTCAGGCTATCACTTGCACACTCACTGGTGCCAACTATGTGTATTGGTTGAGTGTTATGAAAAATTTTCTACTAGGTCAAAAAAAATGGGGATATGTTTCTGGTTTTGTCCCTCGTCCGACGGATACGAGAAATGAGAGGTATCTTGTTGATTGTGACACTTGGGATTGCGACAATACCCAAGCTCTGACTTGGTTTCATAACTTTGTGGAAAATTGTATTGGGATGATGTTCTCATGGAACCATCTAGTATTTAGGTACTAGATGCTTATGTTTAATTCCGAAAAGAGGGTCATCTGGTGCAATTCTTAATAACTCTCACCCTTTAGTATAAGGTTATTCGTGGTGGCATCCTTCATCATTCTCCTTTCCCTTCTGTGGATGTTATAGTTCTTGAGCTCCATCCAGAGGAAACCCATCTCAAGACGGCTAGTCAAACTTTGTCCCCTTTAGTCTTCTTAGCTCTTGCTTAGCCACCCCTATTGTTGACCCCGTATCCTCATCAGCTCCAGTCTTTTGCCAAGCCCAAAAAGGGGCCCCTAGCGTCAGATGAGTGTGCTTCTACCATCAGAGGGTGCATTGGAAGTATCACTATCCTAAGAAGTGACGTTAGCCTTCTTCGTCTTCTCAATCGCCTCAAATACAATTCTGAGGTCCTGTTCCGAGTACTTTTCGGCCTCCTGCATCTTATACTGCATCTGCTCTGGCTTTTGATCCTGACTTAGCTTTCCTTGAGTGCTCAAATTACTTAGCTTCAGTATATGAAGTCTACCTCTCAGTCATCCTCATCTACCTCCACTCTTACCTTTCTTCATTTAGGTTTGCTTGGTTCTTCTTCAAGTATCTCTCATTTAGTTTGGATCTTTGACTCTGGTGGTTCTCATCATATGACTCCCCATTTCTTCTTACTCCATAATTGTATTCCCTTTCCTTTCCTATTACTATTAATGTTGCCAATAGGTTTGGTATGCCTGTCTTATCAATTAGGCTTGTACTTCCTTGTTCCATGTCTGTTGTTACTATCCATACTGTCTTTTATGTATGATAGTTATCTGTTAGTTCATTATCTATTAGTCAGCTTGATATTTTCAATCTTGATGTTGTATTTTTTTCTTTTATTTGTTTTGTGTAAGATTAGATGTCCAAGTAGCAGATTGTGACTGGTTATAGAGTTTGAGACCTCTATGTAGTGGAGAGCTTGCATATGCCTATGACTACCTCTCCGGTTGCTTTTTTCTCTTTTTAATTAGATCACCAATCGAGTCTTTTTATTTGTGGCACTCTACATTAGGTCATTTGTCTGTTGACCGCTTACAATCATTAGCTCAATCATAATTGTTAGGTTAAGTTTCTCCTAGTCAAATTACTGAATGTCGAGGGTGTAAACTTGCCAAAATGATAGTATTACCTTTTCATAAAATTACTATTTTTGTTACGCTTTTTTCTCTTGTGCATATGGATGTTTGTGCACCCTCTCTTGTTCTCACCAAGGGGGGTTCTGCGTACTACGTGTCTTTTGTTGATGATTGCACCCATTATATTTGGGTTTATCTTATGACTCATAAATTTGACTTCTACCATATATACCATATATTCAGTCTATGATCACTACACAGTTTGGGTCTACTATTAAACTGTTACAGTTTGACTTGGGTCAGGAATATTTTAAAACTAATTTCTGTGAGTATTTGCCCAATTTGGGTACCATTTACCAAACTTCCTGTTCTAATACACCCACCCAAAATAGTCGAGCTGAGTGTAAACACCATCATCTCCTTGAGACAGCTCGGTCCCTTCTTCTCTCTACCTCTATTCCTACTCCGTCTTAGGGTGGGACAATTCTTACTGCTGCTTATTTTTTCAACCGTATGCCTACTCCTCTTTCCTCTAATCGTTCTCCGTATGAGGCTCCGTTTTCTCAACTTCTCAATTACTCCCTCCTTCATGTTTTTGGGTCTGCTTGTTTTGTCTTTTTTTCCTATAAAGATAGGACCAAACTTAGTGCCCGGTTTGCCTTATGCATCTTTTTGGGTTATAGTCTTACTCAGTAAAGTAATCACTATTATGACCCTGTTTCTCGTTGCTTGTATGTCTACTGCCATGTTGCCTTCCTCGAACGTTTGTCTTACTTTCAATTTCTTCCTATCATTACCTCGATTTTCAAAGAGGATTTGGTTCACATTGATCCATTTCCTTTTGAGGTCCCTCCTGATGAGTACATCTTTACTGTTCCCCTTTAGCTTTTTCCCTCTTCTCCTTCTACTCCCCTCCTGCTAAGTACCTCTCTACTGTCCCCCATGGGTCTTCTCTTCCTGCTTCCCCTCCTGCTCTTCCTCCTCCTCCTCCTTCTCCTCCTCCGTTGTTAGTCTATTCTCGTTGCAAGGCTCTCCCTCCATCGGTTGTCTCTTCCCTTACTGTTGATCCTTCTACTTTTGATGACACTAATCCTGATGACCGTTGGTATCTCCTTCGCTACTGTAAACAGGTAATCAAACTTGATTTTGCTAAAACATGTTTTTCTCATTCATATTGCACTTTCTTGTATGCTATGCCTTATTTTTTAGAACCTTAGTCTTACAAGGAGGCCTGTCAGGATCCTAATTGGGTTTGAGTTATGGAGGATGAGTTGTTTGCATTGCAAAAGACTACTACTTCGGAGCTGCAATTCAAATGGCTATTGCTCAGCTTGGGTTTCATCCTTGTGCCCAGGATTCTGCTTTGTTTCTCCATCACACCTCTATTGGTTTTGTTGCTCTATTATTTTATATGAATGATATGATCATCACTGGCTCTAACTCTTCTTCTATCTTTGAGATCAAACAACATCTCTTTCACACATTTGAAATTAAGGATCTAGGCCCTTTACAATATTTTCTTAGAACTAAGGTTGCCTATTCTCCCAGGGGTATTTCTAACAACAAATAGAAATCTTATTAAATGAATCAATTATTGAATAGTTACAGATATTTGTACTAGTTGATGCTCAAGTGTACATAACTAACTAACTACCTGCTCATCTAACCACCTTCACTATCACTGCTATACCTACACATGCTTAAATCTATTCTTGATTCTTGCGGATGTGTGCAACATACTCGCACATGCTTGCGCTGAAAGATCAGCCTTGGCTGAACTATTTGGGCAGCATCTGCTACAGCTGCGGTTGTGGCATTGTGTCACACCCCCAACTTGCCCCTAAAAGTTCGGGCATGACCCATTCAGAAACAGACATATAACCTGGTATATATATATCGGTTGTGGCATTGGTTGTGATGCCTGTTGACAAAAAGGCATCTGATGCTGGTGCTGTTACTATGGCTGCGGCTGCAGCTATGACTGTGTTTCCTTTTGGCATATGGACTTAGTACTCTTATCATTCCTCCTCAAACTGATGGGGCTAAGATGCACCAGAAGTTTGTCTTTGAGATGATAGAATCTAGAGGAAGTCAATGGTTTGGTAAAAATAACAGTCACTTGATCAATTATAGGGATACAGGACAGGGCAATTTGCCTAGAAGTAACCCTTTCACGAATGAAGTGACAATCAACTTCAATATGTTTGGATCGTGAGTGAAATACAGGATTAGAAGCCAAGGCCATGGTAGACACATTGTCACACCAAAGAACAAGTATAGCAAGACAAGTAGTGAACAAATCTTTAAGCAATTGTTGAATCCAACACAATTCAACAGCTATATGGGCCATAGATCTGTACTCAGCCTCAGTGTAGAATCTAAAAACTGTGGGCTACTTCTTAGCAGACCAAGAAATCAAGTTTGGACCAAGGAAAACACAAAACCCAAACATAGACCTCCTATCTAAACAATCCCCAACCCAATTGGAGTCGGTGAAGGTATGAAGAGTAAATGGCCTGGACTGAAAGTGAGGCCATGAGCAAGAGTGCCTTTTAACATATTTGAGAAGCCTTTTTACCAAAGCAAAACAACCATTAGTGGGTGATTGCATATGTTGGCAGGCCGGATTAACAGCTAATGCATGATTAGGCTTGATAATAGTCAAGTATTACAAGGCCCCAACTATGCCCTTATATAAGGAAGGCCGAGAAAAAGGCAAATCATCAGCAGGAGCAGCTGAGGGTTTGATAGCCATGGGAGTGGAACTAGGTTTGCAATCCACCATACCAGCCTTGATCAAAGGCTCACTAGCATGCTTTTGTTGAGACAAGAAGAAGCCATGGGAGTGAGAGTTGACTAAAATACCCAAGAAATAAGAAATGCGGCCTAATTCTTTCATGGAAAATACCACATACATTTGTTGAAGCAAAGATTGAATCAAACTGAGATCACTTCCTGGGAGCAGGATGTCATCAACATATATAAGGAGAATAGAACTGCTGGTGGAGGTTTTTCTGACAAACAAAGAAGAATCAGAATGGCTGTGATGAAACCATTGACTTGATAAGAAATTGGATCTAGGAGCTTGGTTAAGGCCATAAAGAACCTTTTTAAGTTTGCATACATGAGAAGGAAAAGTAGAACTACCCCTGAGGTGGCTCAATATAAACCTCCTCCTCTAGGTGATCATGAAGAAAGGCATTGGACATGTCCAATTGCTTAATATGCTAGTGATTCTGAAGAGCTTCTTGAATATAGAAACTAGAATATTATGTTTAGAATAGGAATTAGAATATTTTTATATTGATTGTAGGAATCTCTATTCTTGTTTATATTGTTTCCTAAAATTGTATCATGAATATGTCATATATACATTGCCTCTACCTCATTCAAAGGTAAGCCAAATAATTCTCTCCATCCTTTTTGGTATCATAGCCCCCAAACCCTAGCCACCCACCACCCTCTCTCTCTCTATTTCGGTAGCCCTTCTCACCGACAACCATCCTTCTTTCTCCCCAACGACTTGATAGCCCCACCTTCTTCTACCCTAGCCGACAACCACCCTTCTCCCTTTTCAGCCCCTTGGCAGCCTTCAAAACTGCTGCCACCAGATTTTTAGGTGCTAACTAGACCCCCTCTGGCTTAGGTCTAGTGCGGTTGTTCTTTTTGGGTAGTTTTACCCCTTTCTTACCCTTCTAGGGTTCTTGGTTTGATATGGTAAGCACTTTCCTATGTTTACTTTGCTCATTGGGCTACCGGATTTGTTCGGTGGCATTTATTTGGATAAGTCGTTGAGTTTTTTTCTGGCTTATTGCATTATTTCAGCCATTGTTGCTGTGATTTTGTGTGTTTTTCAACCCATATTCTTCCACTATGACCGAGCCATCTCTTATTGTCTCTTCTGATGTACCCACCAAATGTATTCGTGTTGGTTCTAATTTTTCTCTTTTTTATCACTCATGTTCATCGTATTACAAGTGTGGTGTTGAATGGGAAAAATTTTACTTCTTGGAGCCGTTCCCTTAAACTCTATCTTAGGGGAAAGGGGAAGGCTCATTGGCTTTTATTTACTATTACCCCGCCAACTGTGACAGACCCTATACATGCGTAGTGGGATATCGATAACTACACTATATTGGGATGGATGTTCAATTCCATGTAAGATCGGATTTATCATATGTTTCTTTATTACGATATAGTTCCGAGTTTATGGCACGCATTGTCATAAATATACGCTCATGCTCACAATGATGCCCATATCTTCGAGCTTTACCAGGATATAGCTCGGGCCTCTTAGTCCTCTCTTAGCCTTTCTATAGCTGAATTCTTTGGATATTTTCAAGCTCGTTGGGAGAAACTTGCTCAATATGAGCCTTTAACTGACCTTCCACCAAAAGCCAACTCTCTTGTGTCCAAGAGGCTTGCCCGACAATTATCAGTTTCTCATGGGTTTAAACTCTGAATTTGAATCTCTTCGAATTCAAATTCTAAACACATCACCTATGCCATCTCTTTGAGGCTTTTGCCACTATTGACAGTGATGAACGTCGCCAGCAATTGGTTCAACCAAGTGTTCCTTCAGTCCCTCTAGTTTTAGCAGATCAGATGGCTCTTGTTGCGAGTTCTGGTTCTCGGAGTTCCACCGGTTCTGTTACTTGTCATCATTGTCTTGTACTGCGTATGCTTATGATAGTAAGGGGTGTTCAATTTGGATTGGGGAGCTCATGAATCTGCAAGATGGTACTGAAAACACTCTTTATCTCAAACTTGCTGCTTCCGAGCTTTCGAAGCCTAAAAGTAAAATGGGGATTATTATTGGTGCTGTTGTGGGTTCAGTTGCAATAGTAGTCGTCATGGGCCTCATGTGTGTTCATCCCTGGAAGAACCTTTGCAGGTCATTCGAAACCCTTTGTTTGCTTTGGCCAAACACATGGTTGAGCTTTCTACATGAAGAGAGGATGACAACAGTTTATGGTTCATTGGTTGCATTTAGATACAAAGATCTACAAAAAGCAACCAAAAATTTCTCGGTGAAAATGGGAGGCGGTGGTTTTGGCTCTGTTTTCAAAGGGACATTGCCTGATTCTACTGTCATAGCTATGAAGAAGCTGGAAAGCATCAACCAAGGGGAGAAGCAATTCCGAGCAGAAGTCAGCACCCTTGGGACTATCCAACATGTTAATCTTGTTCGGCTTCATGGGTTCTGCTCTGATGGTAAAAGGAAGTTGCTGGTATACGATTACATGCAGAATGGATCTTTGGATTCCCATCTTTTTCATGAAAAGGAGTCAAAGGTCTTGGACTGGAAAACAAGGTACCAAATTGCACTAGGGACAGCTATTCAAACATCTGATTATATAATAATATCAACGAAACTTTGAGCCAATAATGGGTATAAAAAACATAACAACCATGAATGACTTCGAAGTGTGGATGACTGCATTTGATATCGACATATTTGTGGAACCGTATTTTTTTTCATCTTTTTCCTGGTCTTGGCGACAATGAGACGCTAAAACGTTGAAAAGAATACCAAAAAATATAAAAATAGAAGTGTAATAATTTGAGACCCATTCTTATAAAGATATGAGTCATCCTCTGTTTCATACTAATTTCCCTTTTGTGCAGATAATCATATGGGTATCAGAAAATATCCATGCTTCATGTTTTTTGTATTCTTCATATGCTGCTTCTTTTTCACCAACATTCTCTCCCATGAAGCTGACACCATCTCTGCAAATCAATCTCTTTCTGGGAAGTTTGAACTGGGTTTCTACAAACCAGGTAATTCCTCATACTATGACATATCCATGTGGTTTTCTCGAAGGGTCCAGCAAGACTCCGTAAACTGTCACAACATTGTCTGCTACAACGGTCCGACATGACCCCATAAACTGTCTTCTACATCGGTCTGACACCCCCATACAGTGTCCTCTACAACGTTATGACACCACCATCCAGTGTCTTCACCAATGGTCTGACACGACCATACAGTGTCACCTATCCTCTTTTATTTTTATGTATTTTCTTGTTTTGTTACTCTCTCCAAACTCAAGTTGGTTAGTATCTATCCTCCTTGAGTTTGAGGGGGGCTGTAAGTATGGTAGGTAGAGTTGAGTGTGTTAGGTGAGAGTTGAGTGTGGTAGGTAGATGTAAGTGTGTTAGGTGAGAGTTGAGTGTGGTTGGTAAATATGTTTTTCTCTTCTATATATAGGAGAGTCATTGTATACAAACATAATATCAATCAATAATACATAAATTTTACAGAAATGATGCCAAATCATTCAAACAACACAAGCATGGCATGCTAGGGTCCTTAAAGCATAAAGCTAGTAAAGAAGACTACAAAGGGGGCATGCAATACATGGCACAAATGCATGGACCAATCATGGACAGAGCTTAAATAAGTCTAAACAAAGACCAAAACATGTTAAGATGGGGGCTCAAGGACCTAGGCATGCAAGTATGCATGCTAGGCCAAAAGCTAGGCAACAATGCACAACCCTTAAAGGCACTCAAAGGGTGAATGAAGTGGGAATATGGCACTGCTATATGCTCTGAAATTTCATGGTAAATGATGCCAAATCATATACATGATGCAAAGGAAGCATGCTGTGGTACTCAAAACTCAAAGCTAGCATAGGCACTTGTACTACAACTATGCAAAACATGAAGCATATGGCTAAGGCAACCCCAAAAAGTTCTAGAACATGTCAAAATGATGCTAAAAGATGTATAAAAGCAAGCCAAAATAAGCTAGCATAGTGAGCATGAAGCATGAAATATGCAAGGCAAATAAGGTGGATTACACTACACCTATCACGACCAAGCATGAGATGGCTTCGCCAACAAAAATCAGAGTTATATCATGACAAAATAACTCCAAAAACACATTGAAATGATAGCTCGCAAGCTTAGGCATGAAGGCATACGCAATGACTCACGTTAAGGCATAAAGGGCAAACCCTCCAACGCATTGAATAGGTGACAAAGGCAAGTGTATGACCACACTACATGGACTGAAATCACCTATAAAATGATGCTAAATCATTCAAATAGGCCAAGCAATGCATGCTAGTGGACTTGATACACAAAACTAACAAGGTAGAATGCATTATAGCTATACAAAGCATGGCATGCATGACCAAAACAACACAAATCAGAGCTAGAGCATGTTAAAACATGGACAAAAGCTTCTTAGAGTTAAGCCAAAAGCATGCTAGAATAACATGTTAAAGCATGATACACATTAGGCTAATTCATGGAATTGCACTACAAGTGCAAGGAGCATGCAAGGGCCAACCAAACCAAACCTTAACAGAGGTATGACATGGCAAAACTTCACCAAAAACATGCAGAGATAGACTCAAAACAAGCTAGAATGACATGCTACTTCATGAAGCACACAAGACTAGTGTGTGAGATTTACACTACAAGTGTATAAGGCATGCAAAGGATGACAAAACCAAGTCAAAACAGTGACATGCCATACTGAAATAACCCCAAATACATGCTAAGATATGGCCAACATAAGCTTAACAAACATGCTCAAACATGAGGCATTCAAAGCAAGTAAACAAGACACAAGGAGAGGGGATGACCCTCTCCTTTTTGGGACCTTAAAACACCATTTTCACCACTGAAAATTCTCTGGATTTCAGTGGTGAGAAGGCCAAAACAAGGTGATCCCAATAGCTTAAAGAGAAGGCACAAGAACAAGGCCAAGCAAGGCCTAAGAGGGGGGAGACCACCCCCAATACAAAAGTGATCTTAAACAAACATTACAAGGACTGAAAAACAAAACTTTTTGTAGTTTAAAGTCAAGCCTAAAATAGCATGCAAGTAGGGCTAAAAGCTTAAGCAAAAATGGGGGTTTGAAAGGTTAAAATCTCACCCTTGAAGACCACCTTCAAAGCTACAATTCCAGCAGCTTCTTTGAGCTCAAACAAGTCCAAGAACTCCAAAACCAACCTCAGAGGACCTTAGCTCCAAGAGTATGGTGTTTAAGTATGTGTTTGTGTGTGAAAGTGTGAAGAATATGCACTTTTGAACACAAAAATGAACAAGAGCAAGATAGATACTAAGGTGTATGTATATCTCTCAAGGCAATTTTTCTGAACTTGGAGGAGGAAGGGGGAGGTTCTCCTATATAGAGAACCAAAAGCTAAGCTTGTTGGATAAGCTTGGGGTCCAAGGCCATCTCTTCATACACGTGTGTAATAAATCAATGTATAAAGAGAAATAGAGAATTGTATATATATGGATTGTATTATTGATTGATGTATATTATCTTATTACAAATGGTGAGGGGCTCCTTATATAGGAGATGTAGTGGAGTAGGTGGTAGTAGGTGGTAGTAGGTGGAGTAGGTGATGGTAGGTTTTAACAACGTGTATGGAGGATGGTTCTGGTGCCTTCCAGCTGTGCCAGCTAGATGAAAATATCTCCAAAAATGTGATGAAAAGTTGCCGACCACTTGAAGTGGTCGGCCAGCTACTTCTACTGGTCGGCCGACCAGTAGAAGTGGTCGGCCAGAGCAAAAAGTGGTCGGCCAATGGTGAGAGGTGGTCTGCACACTGAAAGCAAGGTGGTGGTGTGGTGGCCGACCAGAAAAGGTGGCCCAAAGACCAAGAAAACCAGTTTCTTAACTAGAAAACTGGCTGGCAGGAGGAAAAGTGGTCTCCAAAGGAGAAGAACTGGTCTCCCACCCTTGTACCACCTTCCAAACAAGGAAAACAAGGTTTGTACCAAAAACAAACTAAAACGGATGCAAGACGAGAGATCGGGAGGCAAGACGCACAGCCGGGAAACCTGAAAACTGGTCTACGAGCATCAAAAGTGGTCTACAACCACAAAAGTGGTCTCCCAAACCACAGTGTCCCTCTAGGCAAAGGCAACAAGGGATGGTTCAAAAACCAAGCCAAACGGAGAACGTTAAACGGTCCCGAGACAAGGCGCACGGCCGAAGGCTCCGAAAACCGGAAACTAGTCTCCAAGCGAGAAAGTGGTCTACGACCACAAAATGATGGTTTATAAGACCTCTCCCTCCCTTCAAGGAAGAGAAAACAAGATTCGGTCCACAAACCGAGCCAAAGCATAAAGAGTTCAGAGGTCCGGAGGCAAGGCTCTCAGCAAAAAACTCCGGAAACTCGAAACGAGCTCAAACATGCATAATCACCGAGCACTCAATTGATGACGTTTGAGTCTTAAGGTCGGTCAAAAATGGGGTGCCTACAAGGAGCAGCTAAGGGTTTGATAGCCATGGGAGTGGAACTAGGTTTGCAATCCACCATACCAGCCTTGATCAAAAGCTCACCAGCATGCTTTTGTTGAGACAAGAAGAAGCCATGGGAGTGAGAGTTGACTAAAATACCCAAGAAATAAGAAATGCGGCCTAAGTCTTTCATGGAAAATACCACATACATTTGTTGAAGCAAAGATTGAATCAAACTGAGATCACTTCCTGGGAGCAAGATGCCATCAACATATATAAGGAGAATAGAACTGCTAGTGGAGGTTTTCCTGACAAACAAAGAAGAATCAGAATGGCTGTGATGAAACCATGGACTTGATAAGAAATTGGATCTAGGAGCTTGGTTAAGGCCATAAAGAACCTTTTTAAGTTTGCATACATGAGAAAGAAAAGTAGAACTACCCCTGAGGTGGCTCAATATAAACCTCCTCCTCTAGGTGATCATGAAGAAAGACATTGGACATGTCCAATTGCTTAATATGCTAGTGATTCTGAAGAGCTTCTTGAATATAGAAACTAGAATATTATGTTTAGAATAGGAATTAGAATATTTTTATATTTATTGTAGGAATCTCTATTCTTGTTTATATTGTTTCCTAAAATTGTATCATGAATATGTTATATATACATGGCATCTACCTCATTCAAAGGTAAGCCAAATAATTCTCTCCATCCTTTTTGGTATCATAGCCCCCAAACCCTAGCCACCCACCACCCTCTCTCTCTCTATTTCGGTAGCCCTTCTCACCGACAACCATCCTTCTTTCTCCCCAACGACTTGATAGCCCCACCTTCTTCTACCCTAGCCGACAACCACCCTTCTCCCTTTCCAGCCCCTTGGCAGCCTTTCAAAATTGCTGCCACCAGATTTTTAGGTGCCAACTAGACCCCCTCTGGCTTAGGTTTAGTGCGGTTGTCCTTTTTGGGTAGTTTTACCCCTTTCTTACCCTTCTAGGGTTCTTGGTTTGATATGGTAAGCACTTTCCTATGTTTACTTTGCTCATTAGGCTACCGAATTTGTTTGGTGGCATTTATTTGGATAAACAGTTGAGTTTTTTTTTTTTTTGGACTTCTTATTTTTTCTTGACATGTGTTGCCATCTTTGTCTGCTTTTTAGCCCCTTTTCTCCCACCATGACTGATCCATCCTTTGTTGCTTCATCCGATATACCCATCAACCTTGTCCCAATTAGTTCTAATTTTTCTTTCTCATCACACTCCTGTTCATCGTATTACGAGTGTGGTGTTGAATGGGAAAAATTTTGCTGCCTAGAGCCACTCTCTTAAACTCTATTTAGGGGGCAAGGGAAAAGATCATTGGCTTTTATCTTCCCCTACCCAGCCTACTATAACAGATTCTACCTATGCACAGTGGGATATGGATAACTGTACTATTTTGGGATGGATGTTCAACTCCATAGAAGACCGTATTTATCACATGTTTCTCTATTGCGACACCATTCCCGGTCTATGGCTTGCCTTGTCACAAATGTATGCTCATGCTCATAACGATGCTCGTATCTTTGAGCTCTATCAAGATATTGCTCGTGCATCCCAGTCTGCCTTAGGTCTTTTTGTGTCAGAGTTCTTTGGATACCTTCAAGCCCATTGGGAAGAATTGGCTCAATATAAGCCTTTGACTGAGTTACCAGTAGATGCTGCCTCGCTTGTATCCAAACTCCTTGCTCGCCAGCACACTTACCAGTTTCTGATGGGTTTAAACTATGAGTTTGAATCCCTTTGAGCTCAGATTTTAAACACATCACCCATGCCCTCTCTTTATGAGGCCTTTGCCACCATTGATAGTGATGAGCGTTGTAGGAGCTTGGTTCAGCCGACTCTTTCTCTAGTTTCATCTGATCAGATGGCTCTTGCTGCAAAGGCACATTCTTGGGGTTCTACTGGTCCAGTTACTTGTCATTACTTTAAACTTCATCTGGAATTGAGGCTACGCTCTTCTCGCCCTCGTATTACTAGCACCCCTCAAACCACCACTCTAGTAGATTCTGCTACTCCTGTTCTTGAGTCTTTTCATCTCCCTAATTTACAAGAGTTACAAACTCAGATTGGGCAACTTTAGGCTCAGCTTGGATCTCTTACTACCAGTTCTCATGGCCCATCATCTTCCCCTATTGCCACCCTTGATACAGGTACTTCTACTACTTTCCATGTTCGGTCTGCTAGTCCCTCATGGGTTCTGGATTCTAGGGCTAATGATCACATGCAGGTGTGTTTTCCTTTCTTTCTTCACTAGTCCCTACTACTCTTGCCCAATCTGTGTGTCTCGCTGATGGTTCTTCATCCTCTATTTGTCATAAAGGTGTAGTGTTTTTATCCCATACCATTACTTTATCATTTGTTTTACATGTTCCAAATTTTACATATAATCTCTTATTCATTAGTCGTCTTGCCAAACAATTTAATTGTGCTGTCATCTTCTTACCCCTTTCTTGCCTTTTATAGGACTTGAGTTCGAAGAGGATTTTTGGTAAGGGTTATGAGTGTGATGGGCTGTACTATTTTGGGAATCCATCAGACGAGCCTTCTTCTTCTTTTTTAGTTAGTTTTCAAACCTCTATTTTTCCTTCTTCCATGCCTTGTTTTTTAATATTCAGACTTCAGAATTATGGCACGCTCGTATGGGTCATGTTAATTTTCAGTATTTATGTCAACTTTTTCCTTTATTTAATAAAACTTGCAAAGATTCTAAGTTTCATTGTGTGGTTTGTGAGTTGTCTAAGCATACCCGTACTTGCTATATCCCTCATATGAATTGGGCTCCTAGTGCTTATGATCTTATATATTCAGATGTTTGGGATCCTTCCCCTGTCACTGCTTTCTCTAGTCATAGATATTATGTAACTTTTATTAATGATCACACTAGGTGCACTTAGGTTTATCTTCTTTGCCGGAAGTCTGAAGTGTTTCCCATTTTTGTTCAGTTTTTATAAATGGTTAAAACTCAGTTTCATACAGTTGTTTAGAATATCTGTTTTGATAATGGTGGGGAATATATCTTTAATGAATTTCGCTCCCATCTTAATCAAACCGACATTCTTTAACAACCTACTTGTCCTTAGACTCCTAAACAAAATGGTGTTGCTGAACGCAAAAACCATCATATTATGTCTGTTGTCCGGTGTTTTCTTCAAGGTATGGGTGATCCCAAGTCTTACTAGCATATGATTGTCATTACTGTTGTTTTCCTCATTAATAGGACCCCTAGTCGTGTGTTGAATGCCTACTACCACTCTGTTTCCACTCTTACCTCGTGTCTTTGGTGCACCTGTTTTGTTCAAAATCGGAGTCCCACTCACACAAAGTTAAATGACAAATCTATTCGTTGTGTCTTCTTTGGATACTCTTCCATGTCCAAAGGGTATAGGTGTTATGACCCTATGTCTCTTCAGTTTACCACACTTTGGATGTTAATTTTTGTGAGGATCTTCCTTTCTTTGATACTAACCCTCCTTTGCAGGCTCCTCCTCCCGCTACTTCCACTATTCGTTTGGTGACCATTTTAAACAACATTGAGGATGAGGTTGCACCCCTCCCTCCTCAACCTTCATCTCCTCCCCCATTGCAAGTATACTTCTGTCGCCTATACACTCAGTCTCCCCTGCCGCCTCTCCGATCTCTGGGTCAAGTACCTCTTCTCCTTTAGCTCCTCCTCCTCGTAACCCACCCCGTGATCGACATCCTCTAAATCATTTGAGTAATTTGAGTAAAACTAATCATCCCATTTCTCAGTATCTTTCCTATGACAGGGTTTCCACTTCTTACCATTCTTTCCTTGGCAAACTTGAGTCAGAATCCATTCCTTGGTCTGTGTCTGAGGCCCTTCAGCATCCAAAATGGGTAGCAGACTGAGCCAGCGACCTTAAAATAAAATCACACTTGAGATCTTGTCCCTTTACCTCCTGGGGAAAGCACAATTGGTTGCGAATAAGTGTTTGCCATAAAGTACCTTAATGATGGCTTAGTTGACCATTACAAAGCCTGCCTAATGGCCAAAAGTTTCACCCAGATTCCTGGTAAGGATTTTTGTGCCACTTTTGCTCCTGTCGCCAAGCTTACATCTGTGCATCTCCTTATCTCCCTTGCAGTATCCCATTCTTGGCCTCTTCACCAGCTTGATGTCAAGGATGTGTTTCTTCATGGGATCTTCTTGAGATGATTTACATGGCTCCTTCACCTGATTTTCGGGCTTGGGAAGAGTATTCGAGGAAAGTGTGCCAGTTACGAAAATCCTTGTTTGGTCTGAAGTAGTCTCCACAAGCATGGTTTGGTTGCTTCAGTTCTATTTATATCTTTGGGATTTGTTCAGTCACTCAGATTACACTTGTTTCATTCACTGGAATTTTGCGAGTCAGTGTATAGTCCTGTTAGTTTATGTGGATGATATTATTCTCACAGGTGGTGATGACTTAGGCATTGGTCAAGTCAAGAAAGACTTGGGCCAAACTTTTGATATTAAGGATTTGGGATGTCTCAAATCTTTTTTGGGAATCAAGGTGGCTCACTTAAGGGAGGGGATCTCCTTGTCTCAGCAAAAGTACACGCTTGACTTGCTTAAGGATACTAGTATTTTAGGGTATAAACCTACTTTTACTCCTATGTATCCTAATGTTAAGCTCACATCAGAGTTTGGTAAGTTACTAAATGACCCAGGCATATATCAGTGTTTTGTTGGACGCCTTATTTATTTAACCAACAGTAGACCTGACTTGACATTTGCAGTTAGTGTTGTGAGTCAGTTCATGCATGCATCTCGTACAGAGTACCTTGACATAGTTCATCATATTTGGAGGTATTTGAAGACTTCTCCTAGCTGGGGATTGTTCTTTATAGCTGGTCTCCAATATGGGCTCTCATGTTTCACAGATACCGACTATGCAGGATCTAGGACTGATTGGCGTTCCACTTCTAGCTTCTGTACTTTCTATAGTGGTCATCTTATCTTGTGGAAAAGTAAGAAGCAAGCGGTTGTTCCTAGGTCTTCTATAGAGGCTAAGTATCGAGCTGTGGCACATGGGACACATGTGAGATTCTTTTGCTTCGATCTATTTCGGCAGAGTAAGGTTTTGGGGAGATTGTTCATTCCTCTTTGTTTTGTGATAACAAATCGGTCATTATGTTATCCTCTAATTCTGTGCTTCATGAGTGTACCAAGCATATCGAGATTGACATACATTTCATTAAAGAAAAGGTTCGAACTGACATTGTGCGTCCATTATTTGTCTCTTGTTCTCTACAGCTGGCAGATACGTTCACAAAATCTATGGGACCAACTTTGCTCTAGTCTTCCATTGACAAGCTGCGTTTATTAAATATCTTCACGCTAGCTTGAGGGAGAGTGTTGAATATAGAAACTATAATATTATGTTTAGAATAGGAATTAGAATATTTTTATATTGATTGAAGGAATCTCTCTTTTTGTTTATATTGTTTCCTAAAATTGTATCATGAATATGTCATATATACATTGCCTCTATCTCATTCAAAGGTAAGCCAAATAATTCTCTCCATCCTTTTGAGCTAAACACAAAAGAATCCTGATAGTGGGTTGCTTGGCAACAGGGCTGAAAGTTTCTTGATAATCCACCCCTTGTTGAAGGTAGCCTTTGGAAACAAGTCTGGTTTTGTACCTAGCTATAGTGCCATCAGAATTCTTTTTCATTCTGAATACCCATTTACAACCAATAGCTGTCTTAGCAGCTGGAAGAGACACCAAATCCCAAGTGCCTTGCTTCTTTAGGGCCTGAAATTCCTCTGTCCTAGTAGCAAACCAAATAGAGGAGTACAAATCTTGAGTGGCAGTCTTAGGCTCAGTGATAACAAGACTCAATGGAGGAAGTGTGAGCACTATGACGAAACAGGAGCTGTGACTTTAAATCTTGTAACTATGAGATGAGTATTGGTAGATATTACAGGAATAGGAGCAGAGGAAGATAACACAAGAACTGAAGGAGGAGGAGGTAGGGAAAATGAATATAGATAGATTGAATAGATATAGCTAGAGCTGGAGGAGCAAATAAAGGGACAGGACTTGGAGGTAAAGAATGAGAGGAGGCTATATGAGGTGAAGACATAGGAGTAGGAGGAGATAAAATAGGAGATGAACTGGGAATTGGTAATGGACAAGCAGGTGTAGACCAAAAGAAAGTGGTAATAACAGGAAGTTAAGTGGAGGCGCTAGGCTACAAAGTAAAAGGAAAACAAGACTCACTAACCAATGCACGTCTAGAGATTAAAAAAAAAGGCTTACCAAAAATAAGGTCCTAAACTTCTTTCTCTCTCTCTCTGATCTTTTTCACTTCTGATCTTCCAAAATTGTCTAGTGTGATGGTCCTCATATTTATGGAGGGCCATCAGGTGATAGGATTGCTTCATCTTCAATTTGAATTTCAAATTGAATGATAGCGCCTATTTAATAATCATGCTATCTGGTTAATCGTATATTTGATTAGCCATTTGAATTTTGAATAATAGGGCTATCTGGTTAATCGTATATTTGATTAACCGGATTGATCTTTAGGGTTTCATCCTGTGTGGTGTCTTTGCTGTAGGCTCTACAGGTGTCATCTTTCGTAGGCTCCACGTGTCACTTGAGCATCTTGAATAACGTCGTTAAGATACGACGTTGTTTTATTTATATACCTCAACGGAGAAAATTAATCATTTTAGAAAGTGATTGCCTACAACAATCTTATTGTAGGCTCTATGTGTGTCATTGACTGTATTTGAAATTTAAACATAAATTTGGTTTAAAATTTATGTGCCAACAATGAGATGAGTATTGGTAGATATTACAGGAATAGGAGCAGAGGAAGATAACACAAGAACTGAAGGAGGAGGAGGTAGGGAAAATGAATATAGATAGATTGAATAGATATAGCTAGAGCTGGAGGAGCAAATAAAGGGACAGGACTTGGAGGTAAAGAATGAGAGGAGGCTATATGAGGTGAAGACATAGGAGTAGGAGGAGATAAAATAGGAGATGAACTGGGAATTGGTAATGGACAAGCAGGTGTAGACCAAAAGAAAGTGGTAATAACAGGAAGTTAAGTGGAGGCACTAGGCTACAAAGTAAAAGGAAAACAAGACTCACTAACCAATGCACGTCTAGAGATTAAAAAAAAAAGGCTTACCAAAAATAAGGTCTAAGAACCTATAACCCTTAGTGAAAGGATGATAGCCTAAGAAAACACAAGGAGAGGATCCAGGCTACAGTTTATGAGAACCATATGGTCGAAGCCAGGCGAAGCATTGACAGCCAAAGCTCTTAAGAAAGGTATAATCAGGGATAGATTTAAACATGAGTTGAAAGGGAGACTTCCTCAAACTAGTAATCAAGAGGCACAGAGGACTGAGAGAGCAAAGCAATTGCTATCTCAGTAATGTATTGGTGCTTTCTCTCAGCTATGCCATTTTGCTCAGGTGTAAATGGACAACTGAGATGATGAACAATGCCATGTGTAGCAAGATAATCATCCATTTTGTGATTAGCATACTCAGTTCCATTATCAGTTCTAAAAACTTGGAGAGAGAAAATTGTGTCTCAGCATAAGCTTTGAAGGAAACAAAGGTAGGAAAAACTTCACTCTTAACATGCAAGGGATAAATCCATGTAAATCTAGTGAAATCATCAATAAACAAGAAATAGTACTTATAACAACAATTGGAAGCATGAAAAGGACCCATACATCATTATGCACAAGAGAGAAAGGCTGATTAACAATGGAACTAGAAACCTTAAAAAGAAGCCTATGAATCTTAGAGACATTGCACGGAGTACCTGAAAATTCAGTACATTTATTTCTAAAAGCAATAGGTAACTGCTTAGCAATATGATGAAATTTTAAAGAAGATGGAGGACCCAATCTTTGATGCCAAGTAGGCATAAACACATGTGACTGAGATGTAGTGAAATAGGCTTGTGGTGAAATGCAATGAGAATGAGAGGCAAACTGATCAAACTGATGAAGGCCATGAACAAACAATAGGTTGGAAGATATATGAGGAACATGAAGCATGTTTAAGATGAAAAGAATATTGAGGTGTTGGTAGAATGCCCTTACCAAGATGAAAAGAATACTGAGGTGTTGGTAGAATGCCCTTACCAATGTGCTAAATAGGCACATTTTGACCATTGCCTATAGTTACTCGATCTGTGCCTTGATAAGGCTAGTAGAGATGGAAATTGCCTAGATCATTAGTAATATGATTGGTAGCTGCAGAGTCAATGTGCCAAGGTGTTGAAGAACCAAGTGAGAGAGAAGGCTGATTTGCAGTTGCAGAGAAACCTCTGGAATGTAGCAAAATGGTAGAAGACGAGAAATGAGATAGATAAGAAGAATAAAGTTAATTAAGCTGGTAATTTGGATCCATTCTGAACCAGCAATCAAAGACATTATGACTAATCCCACCACAAATTTGACAACCAAAATTCAAAGAATAATATCCTTCTCGTCCTCCTTGCCTTCCTCTAGAACCTCTATTGTATCTACCTCCTCTTCCAGCATAATAATTGGAGGATTGACCTCTATGTGTGGAATAGTGCTAATAAGACAAAGAACCAGACTCAGATCCTTTGGTTGAGTGTAAGCAATTGTAGGTTCCTTACTAAGAGCAAGCTTAGTTTTGTTCTCCCTATGGATAGCTTCAGAGCACAAAAATGTACTCAATTTTTCCGTAGAGATGGTGTCAACTCTAGTACGAATCGTAGTTTTAAAAGTGTTATACTCGCCTGGTAAGCCATTGAAAATGAGGAGCGCTAGATCCTCATCATCAACAGCTGTAGACATAAGACTCAGTTGATTTGAGACTTCTTTGATTTAAGTTAGATACTCCTACATTGACAATCCTTTCTTTGAAACTGTTTGTAGTTTGTTCTTTAGTTTATGTATGTGAAATCAAGAGATAGAGTGGTAAATCTCTTCCCTAGAGCAATCCAGACTTGAGAATAGTATTGAAGATAAAGAACTGAAGAGAAAATAGGGGAAGAAAGAGTCAATGTGTGTCACGACCCAAACCCGGCCCTATGGGTTTAGCACCGTAACCGGCCAGTAATCCGAGATTACCGAAGGCCTGCTTAACAGTAATACAGTAAAACAGAGTACAGGGCCTGGCGGAAGCCAATACAGTAATTAAACAATGTCCAATGAGCTGTGACAGTCTGTATGCCAAAAAGATTTTTCATACATTTATACATAAACAGTACAGAACAGTATGCACAATATTTACATTCATTCAAACTAGGGACCCTACCCTAGATAGCAGTACAGTGAACAGTCAGTCTATACGACGCAGTGAAACAGTACAGAAGGGGGAATTCTTAAAACACCCCTAAGCCTTAGCAGATAGGCTCGGAACCTCGCAGTGAGGCACAAAGGTTGGCTTGACAAAACTGGAGTTACCCTGACGCTCCTAGCTCCGTTCTGGTGCCTGTACACCTACATATATATATGAGCAGTGAGCTAAAGCCCAGTGAATAACATAAAGCGTAAAGGGGTTTAGAATGAATGTCCTTACAGTAATGAAAACAGTTCAATTCAATCAGTATTTCAGTTGTTCAGTACAGTAAACAGTCATATGTGGTACATCCATTAGCATAACAGTAACAGTAGGTCTTGCTTCTACCAATATCTTTTTCTTGAGCGCTGGATTGTCGGGTACGCACATTCAATTTTGAAATTTTAGCATCCCATTGCTCATAGTGAAGTCAGGATCGAGCGTATTTATTTGCTCTTTGTAATTTTTCTTCAAAAGTATATCTTCACATTGGTGTGCTCTAATTTCTTCAATCAACGTGGGTTCCACAATTATGTTGGCGAGCAATCCATTGATCTTGCAAGGGACAAGGGTACATGCCAAATTTCTAGTAGTATTTTGACTCAACGCGTCTGCTACCACGTTAGCTTTGCTTGGATGGTGATGGATCTCTACATCATAGAACTTTATAAATTCTAGTCATCGGCGTTGCCTCATATTCAGTTCTTTCTGTGTAAACAGATATTTAAGACCCTTGTGATCAGTGTAAATCTTGTAGATTACTCCGTAAAGATAATGACGCTAGATCTTGAGTGCGAAGATCACCACAACTTATTCTAAATCATGGGTTGGGTAGTTCTTCTCGTGAGTCTTTAGTTGACGTGAGGCATATGCAATGACTTTTCCATTTTTCATGAGAACGTAACCTAAACCATTGTATGAGGCATCGCTATAAATTACGAACCCATCCGTTCCCCTAAGGAGTGCTAGTATAGGAGTTGATACAAGTTTGTTTTTTAACTCTTGGAAGCAACGTTCCTACTTGTTAGTCCATTCAAAGGGTATGTTCTTCTAAGTTAGCGGGGTTAAGGGTGATGCTATCTTCGAGAAATCATGAACGAAGCATCGATAATAGCCAGCTAGACCCAAGAAGCTTCGAATCTCAGACACATTAGTAGGCGTGACCAATCTATGATTCCTGCAACTTTTTGAGGGTCAACTGAGATGCCATCCTTGTTAATGACATGACTGAGGAAGTGTATACTAGTGATCTAGAATTCGCATTTATTTAACTTGGCATAAAATTTGTGATCACGTAGTGTTTGTAGAACCGTTCGCAAGTGTTGCTCATGGTCCACCAATGACTTGGAGTATATGAGAATCTCTTGTTCACTGTGAGCTGACTCTCTCTGTCGTTATGTTTGTACGATTTTTTTTTTCCCTTGTTATGTTCACGACACCACTCTTTCATTTTGTACTAAGGTATAATACTTGCTCAACACGTTTTGGGTGACACGTAGCCAAACACGTGGCCTTGTTTGGTTTGATTTTGGGAGAAATTTTTTGAAAATATATTCTACAAACACTTTTTAAGAGTAATCAAGCCAAACAAATTTTCTCAAAAAAAACTCTCAGAAATGTGTTTGGTTATCCAATTTCCAGGATTACTTTTGAAACATGTTTAACATGTATTCACTTATTCCAAAAAGTTAGCATTCCGTCCCAATGTAATTAGAAGTACCATATAACTATTAGATTTAATAATGGAGCTTGAAAGAGATATGATATGGATAAACCTCGTCTCAAGTCAATATGTGATTGGGTTTTGTGGAACTTGCAAGATAAATGATACGGATAGGGCATGTCACTAGGGATGGGGCCTGCCTATACCCATTTAAGTGAGGTGAATTTTATTCATCCCGACAATTACGTGGGATGGGAGTAATTATATTTTGATAACCTTGTGAAGCGTTGGGACGGAGGTGGGTATCACCTCTCTTGATGTAATTTTGACTCAATAAAATTAATAATATATAAATAAATAATATATATAAATATATAATATAATATAAATAAAAAGAATACAAAAAGTCTGTGGTTCTATTTAAATATAAATAAATAATAATCTTGAAAGTCTTACTATTTATATATATGGAAACAAAAAAAATTATTTAGTGTGCTAAGTATTTAAAATAATACCCAATGTTTTTAGCTATTTGAAATGTGGTTGGGTATCCGCGGACGTAGGGATGGGATTAAAATGGGTAAACTACCAATAGGTCTTAATAGTTGGACTTAATTCCCATCAAATCTTATTGAAAATAAGTCTTGGTAAAATTGTCGCTAAAAATAATTTTTTGTGATAATTTTTTACATACGTCGTTAAAAATTGACAATTAGTGACTTCTTTTGTCACGATTTTTATAAATTGTCGCTAA